>CAUOFW020008002.1:46362-89001 GCA_963454935.2 Ilex paraguariensis | reverse complement strand
AAATTTTTCATTCATCCTTTCCTCAAGTTTGTCCTTTAACACTTCAACATTTTTTCAACCTAGCTTTCTCCAACTTTTGGGGCATTGTGGTGGGACTTTTGGTCTATTTCAAGAAGAAAGAGCTAGGTGTCCTTTCAATTCCCTTGCTTATGCATTTCTTCAATGTTAATTTTTCTCCTACCGACGACTTTCTGTATATTTCAAAATGGGTGAAGACTGGATCTCTGATCATTGACCTCCCGAGCTCCCATAAGGGTTAGAAAAAGCTCTTCTTCTTCGTGTCTAAAAAGGAGTGGAAGTTTAACTCAAGGGATGCCACTGACACTATTTCTGTGCCTCGAACTTGGTCAAGCCCAAACAATTTGGGTAAGTCCTTGTCAAGGTGACCTAGTCTGAATTCTTCTTCTACTTATGTTGTTTCAATTACTAATCTTACTTTCTTTGTTATTCAAGGTATTTGGCTCAATCTCGACGCAAATGAGAGGATAGTCCTCTTAGGCCTTAAGGAGTGCCCACCTGAGAAGTATTCAAGACTTCTTACGCCCTCGGTGCTTACTCAATATGAATTCAACCCTCTCAAGGTGAAAGTTAAGACTCCTATTCCTCTGTCCATGGTTGGTGAAGAAGATTCTACTGGTAAGGCCCCTTTTCCTATACCTTTACTCTGTTTTCTTCTTTTTGTCAATTTGCTAACCTGTCATCTTTGTTTTCTCAGGTCCAAGTTTCATGGTCCCAAAAGCTGAAACAGTTAAGGCAAAGGTGGCCCAAATGATGAATGAAAGAACTGTAGGAAAATGAAAGTCTGAGGCAGGGTCTGGGAGCAACTTGGGGCCCCCTCCAAAGACTTTGAGGGTAGAAAGGACTCCACCTCCTCAGGCGACCCCTTCTCTTCAAACAAATCCTCAGAAGACTCCTCCGACTTAAATGACTCCCCTCCCTCAAGGGGTTCCTCCCTCACAAAAGACTGCTATAGTGATCTCTTCCACCCCCTCAAGGCTTAAGAGGACTTTTGCGAGGGATGTCATGACTTCTTCTCTACCAACAGAGGTGGCTAGGGCCTTAGAGTCTACAGCTCCCTCTCTTAGAAATCCTTCTCCACCAAAGCCTATTGAAGAGGCGTGTCATTAGTAGCTCCTTGGAACAGTAGGGAGCTCTTCAGGTCAGGTGGCCAAGGGCAAGGATTCACTTATCAAGGATATGAACCTTGCTGCCAACACTGTTCTGTCTGTCATCCTCGAGACTGACACCTAGGAGGCCTCCTTAATGCCCTTATCCACCTTGGCAGCCACCACTCTTTATGGAGCAGTTTTGGTAAGCTCCAGGCTTTTGTCTTTAATTTGGGTAAAATTTTGACTTTACTGACCTTAGGTCCTCTCCACTTTTGCGGATGGTGATCCATGTGGGGGCCTTGGTGGGTTGGATTCAAGCCTTGGAGAAGGCTTCCAGGGTGACCCAAAAATCCTTGAAGGCCTTTGAGCTTAAGGTCTCTAAACTAAGCTCGCCAATGATGATCTAAGAGCTCAAGTACAAGATCTAAAGGCTTAGATACTGGGCCTGAGCTTAGCGAATGAGAACCTCGAGGCTGAGGGTCAAAAAGAAGAGTGACGAGGTCAAGCTCAAAACAAATAGCCTATGTTTAGGCAGTGAAGAGTGACTTCAATGAGATTTCTGAGGTTAATGTTGTTTGCCTAAGGGAGATTGAAGATTAAAGGGCCAAGGTGTTGGAGAGGGACACCAAGATTGTTGAGCTTAAGGACGAGTATACCACAGCCTAGGCCAAGAGCTACTTTTCTTTTCAAGTGCAAGCTATGGACAAGTACTCGAAGTTGGAATTCAAATTCAAATTCGAACCCCCGTTAGATGAGGAGAAAGAAAGATTAGCTACAAGGAAAGAGGCTAAGGGGGAGCCGGGTGAGGTAAAGGCTTCTAAGACTGTTCTTCTTTCAAGTGTCCCTACTGAAGCTGAGGTCAAGGCTACTAAGATTGATCCTCCTTTGCCAACTTCTTCTGAGGTGGTTGCTTCTGTGGTAGTGGAGCTGCCTAAGACTATCTTAATCGTTCCCAACTGCTTCTACTGGTACTGACGTCGCTGTTCTTTCTTTACCTGGAGACTTCCTATCCTTAATCAACCTCCAACTTGCCCCTATTTTGCCTAAAGGTAAGGAAACACGACTATACCTGAGCTTCTCCAAGGTGCTGAAGAGGTTGTAGGCCCTGCAGTAGATACTTAGATCTTTCTGTATTCCAATCCTTTTGCTTTGTAACTTTGAAAAGGAATTTTTAATGAAAAATCAACTTTTGCACATCTTTAATATCTTTATTCTTCCCCTTTTGCCCCCTGCTTTAAGGTGGACTTTTGGTCTTTTGGAAGCATCTTTGCCATAAAATTTCAAAGTGTGAGGTCTGTCTTTGTGAGTTAAATAGCTTGTCTTTCTAAGCTAAAGAACTATTCTTCGAGCTAAATAGCTCATCTTTTGTTTATGAGCTAAAGAACTTATCTTTTATTTATGAGCTGGAGAGCTCATCTTTCTTTTCTGAGCTAAAGAGCTTATCTATTGTTTATGAGCTAAAGAGCTCATCTCTTGTTTATGAGTTAAAGAACTCATCTTTCGTTTATGAGCTAAAGAGCTCATATTTTGTTTACGAGCTAAATAGCTCATCTTTATGCATGAACTAGAACAACAATTGACCTAAAAATTCTCATTCATTGCAAGATTTCTTTTACAAAATGGGATTTTCGAATTCTCTCAACTATTAATAGAATTTCCTCAAGTGATAAGCATTCCATGAATGAGGTAAGACTTTTCCTTTTTTTAGTTTGTAGCTCATAGTTCCCTTGTCTAACTATCCTAGTTACGCCATACGAACTGTCCCAGTTGGGCCATAACTTTCCATGAGTGGGGTCCTTCCTGGCTGGGAGGAGCTTCTTGAGGACTAGGTGTCTCACCTTGAAACCACGATGCTTGACCCTCCTATTGTAGTATTGTGCTATTTTTCTCTGACAGTCAATGATGCGCTACAGGGCATTGTTCCTTTTCTCGTCTAAGAGGTCGAGATTAATGAGTAGTGATTCGTCGTTCTACTCGAGGTTGGCGAGCTCTATTCTTGGAGATAGGATTCTTATTTCAATAGGGGTCACTACCTCAGTGCCATAAGCTAGGGCACAAGGTGTTTCATCAGTGGCTATTCTAGCGGTAGTTTTATAGGCCCATAGTACTCCTGGTAGATGTTTTACCCATTGGCTCTTTAAGACTTCAAGCTTGATTTTTAGAGCTACTTTGATAGTTTGGATGGTCACTTCTACTTGTCCATTTGATTGAGGGTGAGTTGGTGCTGAGAACTAATTCTTTATACCTATCTTGATACAAAATCCTTTGAACCTATAATTGTTGAACTACCTCCCATTATGTAAGACGAGTGCCATTGGGATCCCAAATTTTCATATTATCAATTTTCAAGTGAAGTTTTGAATTTTTTGTTCTGTGATCTTTGTAAGAGGTTCCACCTTCAGCCATTTAGTGAACTTACACTATCTTGTGTTTACTAAGAGAGTTCCAAGTATGTCCAATCTCCACTATTGAAATGGTCATGGGCTAATCACCCAGGTGAGGAGTTCTGATGGGTAGTGTGGGATATTTGCATGTAGCTGACAAGCTTTGCATTTCTTGACTAGTTTTTTCGCTTCCCAGAGCATCGTGGGCTGGAAGTATCACTGCCTTAGAGCTTTGTCAACCAGTGTTCGAGCTCTGATGTGATTTCCACAGATACCTTCATGGATTTCTCTTAAGATGTAATTTGTTTTCTCATCCCCAACACACCTTAAGAGTGCTAATGAGAAGCCTCTTTTGTATAGGTTATCGTAAAGGATGGTGAACCTGGATGACCTGACTCTTAACTTTGCTGCTTCTTTGGAATCTGCTGGAAGAGTTCCATTCTGTAAGTGATCTTGGAATGGGTCCATTCAGGTCAGCTATATTGTCAAGGGGAGTCCCTCCTTGGATTTAGAGCTTATGGAAGGTTCAGGTAAGTGTTCAATTGGTATGAGTCTATCTAGATTCTCTTAGGAAACAGTGGCTAACCTAGCTAAGGAGTCAACTCTAGAATTCCCTACTTAGGGAATATGCACGATCTTAACCTACACGAAATTTTCATCAATTCTTATACCTTTTTTAGGTATAAAGCCATCCTTTCTCCCTTAGCTTCATATGTCTCTTTGATTTGCTTCACTACCAGTTGGGAGTTGTTGTATATTATGAGTTGCTCTATCTTCATGGAGTGGGCCAATTTGAGCCCAGCAATTATGGCCTCGTACTCTGGCTCATTGTTCGAAGCTTTAAAATCAAATCTAAGGGTGTACTCTATGTATATCCCATCTAGAGATGTCAGAATTAGCCCAGCACTGCTACCTTGGGTGTTGGCAACTCTGTCGACGAAAAGTTTCCACATCATAAGGTTAGAAACCAGTTAGGTTGCATCCAAGAATGCCTCTTGACCTATGGTGAATTTTGTGATAAAGTTCGTCAATACCTATCATTTGATAGCAGTTCTAGGCTTATACCTGATGTCAAATTCACTAAGCTACATTGCACACTTGACCAATCTTCCCGATGATTCAGGTTTATGCAAGATCTACTGCATTGACTGATCTGTGGGACTTTTATCATGTGGGCTTAGCCTTCTTGCTGACATTACCAAGGCTAAAACTAATTTCTCCATCTTTAGGTATCTATCTTCTGCCCCCCATAAAGCTTTGCTGCAGTAATAGATTAGTTGATAAGCTTTGTCTAGCTCCCTTACCAGTGCTGCGCTTATGGAGAAGTTTGAGAGAATAAGGTATAAAGTGAGTACTTCCCCTTGTTGAGGGCGAATAATGATTGTAGAAAGATGAGGTACTCCATAAGGGCCTTGAATGCCTCCCCACACTGTTCATCCCAGTAGAGAACCTTTTTTAGAATTTTAAAAAATGGTTGGCATTTATCACTTGATCTAGAGACAAACCGGGCTCAACACTAATATTCTTTCGGTCAGACATTAGACGCCCCTTATATTTGAGGGTGGTTGCATGTCAATTACAACTTGAAATTTCTCTGGATTAGCCTCAATGCCTCAACTATTGACTATAAAGTTCAGGAATTTTCCTGTAGAAACCCTAAAGACATATTTGGCTGGGTTCAGCTTCATTTGGTATTTCTTGAGAATCAGGAAGGATTCTTTGAGGTGTCGAATGCGGAGCTCAACCTTAGATGACTTCACCAACATGATAGATATAAACCTCCATGCAGGTCCCAATCTGCCTCTGGGACATGCGATTCACCAATCGCTGGTAAGTGACACCTACATTCTTTAGCCTGAATGTCATAACCTGATAGTAGTATATTCCTTGCTTGATTATGAAGGATGTATTTTCTTAGTCGTTGGGGTCCATTTTGATCTAATTGTACCATGAGAATACTTCCTTGAAGCTAAACAGTTCATGCCCTGCTATGGTGTCCACGATTAAGTCAATGCGTGGGAGTGGGAAACTGTCCTTAGGGCATGCAAGATTTGAAGTCAGTGAAATCAATGCAGAGGTGCCATTTTCCAATGGTCTTTTTCACAAGGACCATATTATTTAACCAAGTCGGATAGTCCATCTCTATGATGACCTTAGCTTAGAGGAGTTTAGAAATTTCCTCGTTTTTGGCTTTCTAGCGTTCTAGGGCGAAGCTCCTTTGGTTTTGTTTTATGGATTTGCAGGTTAGATTTATGCTGAGACTGTGCATGATGGCTGCTACAACTTCAGAATTAATCACCCAAGTGCAAATTATGCGAAGTAATATAATACTCAGAAGTCCGAGGTTGAACCACAAGGAATTATGAAAAACAAGAGACACAAAACAAATAAAAAGAAATTGCTTTGAAAAAATTGTTGTGGAGATTTTTAAATTAGAAAACAATAAATTTGGTTTTAAAACAATAATTAAAAATACTAATGCATCGGGGATACCCTTTCAAATTTACACAATAATTATTAATGATCTAGTTTTCAAACTCAGTTGAGAATCAGCTAAAGAGTGATCCTAATCGGAATATTAAGCGGTGATAATATGAAAACATTAAAAGTTATAATTAATGAATTATCTCAATAAATATAAAACTTGACTCATAAATTACAAGCATTCACCGTGTCCGGAGTCTATGATAAATCAAGTTTTTCAACAGGTAAATCTTATTTTATTGTAAATAATAAGTCAACTATCTTATGAGAAGTTCTAATTAATTAATTTAAGCATGAAATGACTAGTTATTTGATTCGGAGGGAATCTTAAGCATTCGATATACATGACATAACAAATCAAAAAACTATACAGAACAAAAAATTTACTAAAAGACAAAAATTAAATTAAAAGAATAAATCATGTATTAAAAAAGAATATTGAATCAATAATAAATATTAAACTTCATTGAAAGTATCTCCCCTAACTTTAGTTAGACTTTTAGCAAGCTATAGAACTAAAAAAGAAAAGATGGGAAGAAAATAATAATAATCATAATTATTCCCTCTCAATAGATTAGATCCTTTATTTATAGTAAAATAAATCCTAAATATAGGTAGAAGATATAAGGTTGATTTGGGAGGAATTCCTTTCCAAAGAGAAGTCTATTAAAGTTAAATCTCATGCATAAAAACTTGGGAGTGTGGGTACAAAATATGTTCATATTTTGAGCTTACATTTCTCAAATTTAGAGGCCGATTCACGAAATTTTTATGAAACACACTTTTGTAGCCCTTGAAGCCTGCTTTCCAATCCCAGAAAAATCAGGTTAATCGGATATCAGAGTCAAAATTTATGACAAAAATACTTAAAATGTGTCAAATCCTTATCTTCCAGGAGATTTTCCTAATCCAACTTTAAATGGGTTTTCTTCTAATTTGCAAATTGCTGTCATATCTTCAAATCTTTCTATTTTATTCATGATTTTTCAATCATTATCAATTGTGATTCTTCGTCTAGTGATTGATTCACTTACCTTATCCATTATTACTTTAAATCAACTAATCTATCAGTAAAATAAACCAAACAACTACAGAAAGTATCAAACTAGAAAATCAAGGAATTTAACAAATTTAATCACAAATAATATGTAATTAATCAATCATTAAATATAATAAAATATCACTTTTAATGCTTAATCATACCCTCAACCTGAATATTACTAGTCCCTAGTAATACATGGATCCGAAAATCTAAAATCTAAAANTTTTTTTTTCATTGACTTGGTTATTATAAGTTGGGTATAAGAAATAAAATTTTGTTTCAAAGGCTCAATCACAACTTCTAGGGATAATAATATTCAAGCAATAACACTTAGANTGAAATAATCTAATAAAATAAAATACAAATCCACTTTCATAAGACTTACGATTGTATTTTGCATACACAACAAGCATTAACCCTAGGTTCCCCCTAGTAGACGAGTATAGTCTCGTGACGGTTTTCAAGGATGATACCCACAAACATTACCCTGTGATAAAATATTTGAATAATAATTTTATAACAANATAATTTAAAGTCAAGCAATTATTAATAATATTGGTGTTGACCAAAATAAAAATATTCTTTATTAAGTAAATATAAACAACCTTCCAAGAAAGATTGAATCAAAACTCACTAGGGTTTTTATGCATCTCCACTATATGTTTTAAGTTCTCAAGGTAAACTACTTAACCAATTTGTAACTTGGTAAATNAATATAAAATTCTACGCTATATAAATATATGCACTTATCATATTACCATATAAAATTGTGTGTAATATGAATTAACTATACTAAGTCGGTAATTTATCCAGTAATCACCTCTAAAACTATCACATTTTCATCTCAATACCAAATCTCACTAGATAATATGCTCATAATTTTTTTTTTCACATTATAGTGACTATTCCCTCAACNAAAAATATAGAATAAAATTTTATGTGATGCTTAAACAACTTCAAATTTAAAGTTAAGCAAATTATTTCTATATTATGGTGTCAAATTATGCATAAATATGTTATTTAGATATTTAATAACCAAAATAAATTTTTTTATAATATTTTTATATTTTTATATTTTTTATTTTTTACCAATGTAAATAAACTAAAAACTGTCACAAAAAAAAAACATATAACCAAGTGGTTGCTAGTGGAAGAANTAATCACCATTCTCTTCTTTATTCACACAAGTTATGCATCCACCAATACACTCTTGACATCAAATAGGTCTTTATCTAAGGTTGTAATTGGGCTTTGGGATTAGAGTTTTGAAATGAAGGATATTCAGAAATTCAAAAGACTGTCCGGAGAGAATATGTACATTACACAACTAAACTTCTTTCAATAATCTTTCACTCTTCATCATTTAAAAGTACAATTTGCAATACTTACTCATATTTTTTTTCTTTCCAAACACATGCTTGTTATTTTTTTACTCTTTTTTTTCAATTGTTTTTTCACAACTAGACATATTGTCTTTCTTTTCTTTTCAATTTATTTTGTTAGCAAGACAACTGAATATATATACTTTTTCTTTTTTTCAGCAAAACATCTAATACAGACATTCACAAGTATGCAAAACATTTTTCTTCTTTTGATCATCTTTTTTCAACCAACACCTCCCAAATTACATAAGCAATAAAAAACTCAATCTCAGGATAACTAAGAGTAAAAGATATATTTTTTTTTTCATTGACTTGGTTATTATAAGTTGGGTATAAGAAATAAAATTTTGTTTCAAAGGCTCAATCACAACTTCTAGGGATAATAATATTCAAGCAATAACACTTAGACTCAAATAATATCAAAAATGACCTAAAATCATATCTCAAGAGTTCTTGATAACACACTTCCCATACAAATAATTTAAAGTCAAGCAATTATTAATAATATTGGTGTTGACCAAAATAAAAATATTCTTTATTAAGTAAATATAAACAACCTTCCAAGAAAGATTGAATCAAAACTCACTAGGGTTTTTATGCATCTCCACTATATGTTTTAAGTTCTCAAGGTAAACTACTTAACCAATTTGTAACTTGGTAAATTTTATAAGTGTACAAATTGTGAGTTTTTATAAGAACATGATATGAAATACAAAAATATAGAATAAAATTTTATGTGATGCTTAAACAACTTCAAATTTAAAGTTAAGCAAATTATTTCTATATTATGGTGTCAAATTATGCATAAATATGTTATTTAGATATTTAATAACCAAAATAAATTTTTTTATAATATTTTTATATTTTTATATTTTTTATTTTTTACCAATGTAAATAAACTAAAAACTGTCACAAAAAAAAAACATATAACCAAGTGGTTGCTAGTGGAAGAACAAGTATTGGCGTCAGGTCGCTTCCCCTATTATCTAATACGCCTTCCCGAAGCCCGTCCTTGCTTTTGCTGGTTTAAGGTCGGCTTCCCTTATACATGGATCTTGAAACAAGGATCTGATTGTTAAGAGGGTACGAGTACCTAGAACGAGTATTCTGTATAGGAAAAAAGCACCCTGTTTGTTGTTTGGTGCCCTCCTTTTGTGGGCGCAACTACCNGAGGGTACGAGTACCTAGAACGAGTATTCTGTATAGGAAAAAAGCACCCTGTTTGTTGTTTGGTGCCCTCCTTTTGTGGGCGAAACTACTAGAAGGAATCCAAGATGTTCTATTTGATAACATATTGCATGAACCCCCAATCACTCCCTGGATTCCTACTATTCCCCTTCTACAAAGGATGACATGGGAACTGACTTGGTAAGCACTTTAGCATATCGGAGAAGGCCTTTTGGCCAATGAATGTTCTATTGACAAGGATGAATTTCAGGAGGGGTAATGTTGCCTTTAAGGGATAGGGGGCATTTATTTTATAAGCGTCTTTCACCCTGGGCCCACTCATTCCTACTTGAGTCTGTACACTCGAGGGGGAGCAGTTAAACATAAGATCATCCAGTGCCACGAAGGCAATAATGTCTTACGATCTAGAGATCTCTGCGGAGACGGATACGGAAACCCTTCGTAGATGGTGCAGAATATAAGGGGGGACCCTAATCTCCTAAATCCACTCATTAGGGAATAAATACCGGTCAAATGAAGATGCACAAATTTTCACAACATAAGACATACCCACACCCCCAACCTAAATCCAACATTGACCTCAATGTAAAAATAAATATCTTAATGCTTAATAAAAATAATGGATAAAGATAAAAGGGATAGGAATATCTGGTGCTGCAATAATACTAAAACCTAAAAATAAAAGACTCAACAAAAAAAAATTGCAAATTGAAAGAAACAGAAAAGAAATTAAAATTAAAAAAAAATATAACTATTATGCACAAATAAAAATAAAAGCTTACACTCAATCCAACTTAAAGTCAAATTTGAATATGCGACCATTAAATTTTACTGGATTAAAAATATAGTGTCGAAGCACCTCATTTAATCGAACTATCTACTCATATACCAAATATATCATTGGAGCATGAAAGACAAGGGAGATATATTCAGNACTAGAAGGAATCCAAGATGTTCTATTTGATAACATATTGCATGAACCCCCAATCACTCCCTGGATTCCTACTATTCCCCTTCTACAAAGGATGACATGGGAACTGACTTGGTAAGCACTTTAGCATATCGGAGAAGGCCTTTTGGCCAATGAATGTTCTATTGACAAGGATGAATTTCAGGAGGGGTAATGTTGCCTTTAAGGGATAGGGGGCATTTATTTTATAAGCGTCTTTCACCCTGGGCCCACTCATTCCTACTTGAGTCTGTACACTCGAGGGGGAGCAGTTAAACATAAGATCATCTAGTGCCACGAAGGCAATAATGTCTTACGATCTAGAGATCTCTGCGGAGACGGATACGGAAACCCTTCGTAGATGGTGCAGAATATAAGGGGGGACCCTAATCTCCTAAATCCACTCATTAGGGAATAAATACCGGCCAAATGAAGATGCACAAATTTTCACAACACAAGACATACCCACACCCCCAACCTAAATCCAACATTGACCTCAATGTAAAAATAAATATCTTAATGCTTAACAAAAATAATGGATAAAGATAAAAGGGATTGGAATATCTGGTGCTGCAATAATACTAAAACCTAAAAATAAAAGACTCAACAAAAAAAAAATTGCAAATTGAAACAAACAGAAAAGAAATTAAAATTAAAAAAAAATCTAACTATTATGCACAAATAAAAATAAAAGCTCACACTCAATCCGACTTAAAGTCAAATTTGAATATGCGACCATTAAATTTTACTGGATTAAAAATATAGTGTCGAAGCAACTCATTTAATCGAACTATCTACTCATATACCAAATATATCATTGGAGCATGAAAGACAAGGGAGATATATTCATTTTTATGGAAATCTAACAACGAGATAGAAATAGATTTTTATCAATTACAACACACAACTCAACTTTCATATCCTCACCAAAATTAGATATGTGAATCGCATTATTACTCTTTGATAATGAAAGGTCTTTGGGCTCATTAGCCTCTTGTAAAATAATAGTGTTACTTAATTCTTCACTATCAAAAGTATTAATAGATTCATCTTCACTCAATTTGTAGTTCAGGAAAAGAACCACTCTCACTACATTGACTATTTTTATCCTCTTGTTCTTGTATCAATGTATTGAGCATGTCTTTTATCTCTTCAATATCTTGGCTAATTTGGACATTGAAAGCTAGTTGGGTTTGCATAAATTCATTAAAAATATTCTCCAATCTTTCTTCTTCTAAGTTATGGTATGAGGTATATTGGAAAGACTCTTGTGGTGGTGTGAGATATACCGATAACTGATAATGTTCGCTCCCCCAACCAAAATCGGGATAAAAAGTTTCAAAACAACGGTCAGGGTAAGGTTGAAAATAATTAGGTAATACAATTAATCTATTTCTTAAAAATCGTCGAGCCGTTGAAATTAAAGGGCACACCTCAGTTGAATGTCCAAACACATCACAAATCATACACAGTTCCTCTATAGAGGAAAAAATTAACACCACATTAGAAAATTATAAAAATCTAAATTATGAAAAATCTACCTGAAGGAGAAAAAAATAATAAAAAAATATAGGGGACGAGCTTACTGGATCTGTGATGAATCTCAAATCTAGCAAACTTCAATAGATGGCGATACGTTCCTTGTCTTCAAACAACTCCCCCACAATGGCACCAATAACTTGCTACAACTTTAGAATTGATCACTCAAGTGCAGGTTATGCGAAAGTAATATAATACTCAAAAGTCCAAGGTTGCACCACAAGGAATTATGAAAAACAAGAGACACAAAACAAATAAAAAAAAATTTTGAAAAAATTGTTGTGGAGATTTTTAAATTAGAAAACAATAAATTTATTTTAAAATACTAATTAAAAATACTAATGTATCGGGAATACCCTTTCAAATCCACACAGTAATTACTAATGATCCAGTTTTCAAACTCAATCAAAATATTTAGGGGTGATAATATGAAAAAATCAAAAATTATAATTAATAAATTATCTGAATAAATATAAAAATTTACTCGTAGATCACAAGCATTCACCATACCCGGAGTCTACGATAAATCAAACTTTTCAACAAGTAAATCTTATTTTATAGCAAATAATAAATTAAATATCTTATGAAAAATTCTAATTAATTAATTCAAGCATGAAATAACCAGTTATTTGACTCACATGGAATCTCAAGCATTTGATGTATATGACACAACAAATCAAGAAATTATATAGAACAAAAACTTTACTAAAAGATAAAAATTAAATTAAAAGAATAAATCTTGTATTAAAAAGAATATCGAATCAATAATAAATATCGTAAGTCATTCAAAGTATCTCTCATACCTTTAGTTGGACTTTTAACAAACCATAAAACTAAAAAAGAAAAGATGGGAAGAAAATAATCATAATCATAATCATAATCATCCCCTCTCAATAGATGATAACTTTTATTTATAGTAAAATAAATCCTAGTTATATGTAGAAGGTTGGATTGGAAGGAATTCCTTTTCAAATTGAAGTCTTATAAGGTTCAATCCCGTGTATAAAAATTTGGAGGCTTGGGTACAAAATATGTCCAGATTGTGTGCTTGAATTTCACATATTTAGAAGTTGATTCACAAAATATTTGTGAAATACACTTTTGTAACTCTTGAAGTCTGCTTTTCAACCAAAAAAAAAAAAATCAGGTTAATTGGATATCAGAGTCAAAAGTATGACCAAAATACTAAAGACGTTTCAAATCCTTATCTTCTAGGATACTTTCCTAATCCAACTTTAAATGAGTTTTCTGCCAATTTGGACTCTTATAAGGAATACATTTCTGTCATATCTTCAAATCTTCCTATCTTATTCATGATTATTCAATCCTTATTAATTATGATTCTTCATCTAGTGATTATTTCACTTGTCTTATCATTTATTACTTTAAATCAATCAATTTACCTGAAAAATAAATCAAACAACTAGAAAAAGTATCAAACTAGAAAATCAAAGAATTTAACACATTTATTCACAAATAATATGTAATTAAATATAATAAAATATCACTTTGATTGTTAATCAATGGCTGATGGGTCGATCCCTTGCATGTCTTCTTGTCTCCAAGCTAACACCTTGATATTTTCCTTTAGAAACTAAATGAGGAGATTTTTGTTTCCCTCCAGCAATTTTGATCCAACGTACACTAAGTGCCCTGGATCCTCGTCTAATTGGACTGGCTCCAGCTCTTCTAAAGCTGTGGGTCTATTCTCCAGCTTGTCCCTCATGTTGAGCTCATCCAATTTATGGTCTTGACCTCTTTTTTGTTCATGAACGCTATATAGCATTTTCTTGCCATGCATTGGTCTCCCCGGATTATTCCTATGTTGTTTTCGGCTAGGAATTTTATTACCAGGTGATAAGCTAGGGGATGGCTCTCATGACATTGAGGGAAAGTCTTCCTAGCTACACATTGTTTGCCAAAGGGGCATACATGATCAGGAACCGTATAGTTGTCATTGATTGGCATGGGGGGTCATCTATTGTGAAGACGAGTTGGATTGAGCCTAGGGGAAAAACTCTTTCCCCCGAGAATCCGAGCAAGTGAGTTCTTAATGGCTCGAGCTAGTCTTCACAAATATTCATTTTGTCAAAGGTTGAGGTGAAGATGATGTCGGTGGAGCTTCCATTGTCGATAAAAACTCATTGGATAGTTCTATTGCCTATGATGATTTTACCATTAAAGGATCTTCATGAGGGTGCTGACAGCCTTCCAAATTCGAATCTAAAAATGTGATGTCCATATTCAGCCAAGGTATTTCAAGCACAAATTGTATTTTCAAAACGTCTTCAACTCGAACTCGCCACATGTGGGCCTTCCTAGTTGAGTTGGTTTCTCCACATCTGACAAATCCTCCTGATATTACCTTGATTTCTCCTACAGGTTGTTGGTGATGCGGAGGAGCTTGCTACTGAGGTGTAGGAGGTGGGTGAGCTCGGTTTTGATTGTCTTGTGCCATGAAGCGACGCAGCTGCCCCCTAGATCAAGAACTCGATCTCTTTCTTTAGTTGGATGTAGTCATTGGTGAGGTAGCCATGGTCCTAGTGATATTCACAGTATTTTGTTATGTCCCGTTTTGCGGGGTCNAGGTTGTTGGTGATGCGGAGGAGCTTGCTACTAAGGTGTAGGAGGTGGGTGAGCTTGGTTCTGATTGTCTTGTGCCATGAAGCGACGCAGCTGCCCCCTAGATCAAGAACTCGATCTCTTTCTTTAGTTGGATGTAGTCATTGGTGAGGTAGCCATGGTCCTAGTGATATTCACAGTATTTTGTTATGTCCCGTTTTGCGGGGTCAACCTTCATCCGAGGTGGCCACCTCAAGAACTTCTAATTCTATACCTCAGAGAACACCTGTAACACTACAATAATGAGGGGAATGAATTGTCGTAGGGCATACCTCGACTATAGCTCCTGAGGTGAAGGACCTAGGTGATCTCTAATGTCACCCTTCTCTTTAGGGAGCGATCTCTGTCCCTTTATGGAGATCGTTCTCGACTCTTATCCTTTCTTAGACTTTGGTCCTTTCTCTTCTCCTTTTCTTTATGAGTTGTAGAGCTCCCATTTTTGAGAGAANAGTATTTTGTTATGTCCCGTTTTGCGGGGTCAACCTTCATCCGAGGTGGCCACCTAAAGAACTTCTCATTCTATACCTCAGAGAACACCTGTAACACTACAATAATGAGGGGAATGAACTGTCGTAGGGCATACCTCGACTGCAGCTCCTGAGGTGAAGGACCTAGGTGATCTCTAATGTCACCCTTCTCTTTAGGGAGTGATCTCTGTCCCTTTATGGAGATCGTTCTCGACTCTTATCCTTTCTTAGACTTCGGTCCTTTCTCTTCTCCTTTTCTTTATGAGTTGTAGAGCTCCCATTTTTGAGAGAAGAGTTTTCTCACCATTGATGTATTTCTCCACCTTGGCCAGAACCTCAGCCATATTAGCTTGTGGATTTTTGGAGATAGAGAATATTAGATCTTTTGATTGTACTCCCAACTTGGCAATGAAGGTAGGGAGGACAAAATTTTCATCAAGGATGTCCATTTTTAAGGACACAAATTTAAATATTTGGATGTAGCTCCGCAACAACTCACTCGGCCCTTGTTTCATATTCAACAAGTGATAACTCGACTTTTGATAAGTTTGGGCTCTAATAAAATGGGATACGAACAAAATGGAGAGTTATTTTAATAAGGAGATTGATGATGGGGTCACCCTGTTGAACAAGGCCAAGGTTGAACCCTTTAGGGTGATAGCAAAAGCTCGGCATCACACTGGATCCTGACACCATGCAATTCCATCTGGTTCTTGTAAGTATTAAGGTGATGCATGGGTTCCTTTGTTCTGTCGAAGGTCTCCATCTACGACATCCTTAATTTCTAGAGTAGAGGATAATGTAGCACTTCAGTTGTGAATGAGGACTCTGTCTGTTGGACCAAGGTGTCCATCGTCATCGAGGTTTTGCCTTTTATAGTCTCCTTCATGTGGTTGAGCTCCAATTGAATTTCTTTGAAACGTTGCTCCCAAAATTGCTCATTTCTTTTTTGAAGGAGTGGGGGTAGCCCGTTTCTAAAAATTCCCATATTCTGACATTGAATCGATTCATCTTGCTCATTCCTTTGAGCTCGACAATGAATGTTGCCAACTGATTAGTTGTGCTTATTTTCCTCCATAATTTTCCTTAAGGGATTAAGGTGTTGATGTTCCCTTTATTAGGGATCATCCTGGGATGGTTATGCCCCTCTGAGGGTGCTGAGCGCGAATGAGGTTCAACAATTCATTATTCTGCTGGAAGAAGTGGTTGTTGGCTTAACAGAGGGCTTTAATTTCATCATTGGGAAGGGGATTTGCTATCAGCGGGTTTATTTCGGGGTTAGGCAAGGGATTCAGAGGGATCTCCTATTGTTTTCCATTGGCAATTTCCTGTTAATTTTGCAAACGTAGAGGGTTCATTTGATTTCTGCTCATATTGCGCATAGAAACTATAAATTGCTAAAGTAATCAGTAAAGTTTTTAATAGGAAATGAACATTTCTGACGGATGTCGCCAAATGATGGTATGTGTTACACAATTGAGAAGAGTGGTGATTGCTAAGGGTCAGGGGTTCACTAGAGGACCCAGTTAGAGCTTCTAGGCTCTAGAGGATTGTGTATATGGAAAGGGATTTCAGACATATGGTTTATAGTGGTTCTTCATATCAGAAGCTCGACTAATCCACTTTAAAAGGAGTCTCTTCCTCCTGAGAAATAATTTATTAATGAGGGGGAAGATTACATAAAGTATTTGTTTAGACTAGTTGCTTATGTTACATTGTGAGAGATATGTCTCTTATTTATAGTCTCTCAGTGTCTTGCCTGATTTTCCGACATGATCCTTGCCATTTATTTGTAACATATGCATCTGTTATGCAGTCACCGTGGGTGATGCCTTGGTGGTTATGGCTCTGTTGCCTAAATGTAAGACCGTTGCAATTTATGTGTAACACTTTGGTGGCCACCAGCTGTCATCCTTGTTGTCCCCTTGGTGGCATTGTTGCTAGGGAAAATCGACTTGAGCACCTCTAGTAGCTCACCAGAAACTGCGTTATTCAAACTCAGATGGTCGAGTTGGATGACCGAGCTCAATCTTAGCCATATTTTAAGTACCATCAAATAGTATAAAATGCCTTCCAATTTTTTTCCCCTGATCAAAAAATTAACTTAGCCAAACGCACTCCTCAATGCCAGACAACCCACACTAATCCATAATTACCTCTCTCTTGTCTCTCCTCTACCTCTTCCTTATTTTTTCTCTGTTTATTTTAATTTAAAATTGTGTTATTATTTCAATATAAATATTATACAATCAATACTCAATTTTTGATATTACAGAATATCTTCAGATATGGAGTTATTACTACTTAAAATAGAAATTGTAAGCTGTTAAATCTAAATAATCTTCGCCATTACTATATTTTTTGAAATAAAATAATCCATTTTCTGTGTAGATTATTTTTTGGGTTAAGTAAAAAAAGTTCAACTCAAGTTAATTAATTTTTTTCTGGGCCTTAAAAACAAATTTGAACTTGAATAAAATCTAAATTTTAAAAAAAATTTACTTTTTAAATATGAATTCTAATTGAAAATTCACTAGAATACTAAAAATTTTGAATTATGTTAGAATTGACGCCCCAAATTACATCCCTATCTTCATTTGTCTAAGGAAGAGTCTAAATAAGCTAAGGCATAACTCAGTTGTGGCAGACTGAGCTACAGATAGAATGATGACCTAAAATTATACTTCTAGTTAGTTCAGTAGAAAACTAATGAGTATTTGAGTCGAACAAAAAATAAAATTGAACTTAATTTTTTAGAAAAAATAAATAAAAAATTGATTTATTATTATTATTATTATTTGTGTTTAATGAGATGGACAAAATATTTTTTTATTTTTTATTTTTTTAAAAAGTATAATTACATATTTTATCATTATATATATATATATATATATATATATTAAATGATATATAGACAAATAAAATATATTTTAACACAAATAATTAATTTTTCATCAATTTTTCTTTCAATTTTTGAGGGATTGGTTTTGATGAGTTGAAAGAAAAATTCATTCATCTGTTTTTTCATTATTTTTATTTTCCTTCCTTTCCAAATATTATATTTTATCTATCTTTCTAACTTTTCATTCTTCCAACATTTCATCCTTTCATTTTTCTATCGTACCAAACGGAACATTAATATACTTGAATGTATATTCCAAAACCTAGAATTTTGAAGCTTAATTGATCTTATAAAAATTAAAATTTAGAACTCTTACTGAAAAAATGAAAATGACATTACGTGTTAGACGTCGACTAGAGTTAGTGAAAATGATATTAACGCTTTAATTTGATTGTTATAATATACATAAATACAACAAAAGCACATTTTGACCAAGTTTATTCATTAAACTTGTTAATTTCTTCAATTTATACTATTAATAAAGAGAGAGTTGGTTTGGTGTAATATTTGATAATTATTAGTACTAATAATTTATATTTTTTTATTTAATCACTCATACCTTATTCTTTACCACATTTACCTATTCAATAATTTCTGTTCTATCAAATTTAACCATATAAATTTACCTATTCTAATTTTACTCTTTCCAGCCATTTTATTTTTGGTATTGTGGTCACAGATTTTTAAATTAGTTTACGCGAACCTCTATTAATTTCTTGTCAAATCCAGCGAAAGACGAACCATTCACATCGAAATTGGAGTCTTTATGATGAGTAAATCTTGAAAAAATTTCAATCGCACCGCTTTTAATTTATTATATTTTCAGTGATATCCTCTCTATTTTTTAAATTTTCACTAACACCCCATCACATATATATTTTTAAAAAATTTCATTTACACCCCATCTATATAGACATATCTTTAATGAGATCTATGTGTTTTTTAAACTTTTTTAAGTATTAAAATTTGGATCGATTAAAATTCGATTCGAGCTAATTAAAATTTATTTTTTACATATTAAAATTTGAGCCAAATCAAAAATTATATTTTTTTACAAATTAATATTTTTTAAATTGGCTTGAATCAAATTTTAATCAATTCGCATTGAATTTTAATCAGGACGAATTTGATACATAGAAAAGTATAAATTTTAATGGACTCAAATTTTAATATGTAAAAAATGAATTTTAATCAACTTGAATCGAATTTTAATTGACATGAATTTTCATAATTAAAAAAATATAAATTTTAATTGATTTAAAGTAAATTTTAATCGATGCTAACAACTCCTGTAGAGTTCCAATTGGTTCAAATTTTAGTATGTAAATTTTTTTTTCAATAGACTCAATTTTTAATACATAAAATATAATCATTTCAAATTGAATTTTAATCTGTTTAAATTTTAATATGTTAAAAAAAATTAATCAACTCGAATTTTAATATGTAGAAAAATAAATTTTAATCAGTTCTAATTTTAATCAAATTTTATGTAGAAAGATTGTTTGGGTTTATGTAGGGGTAATTTTGACATTTTAAATAATTGTTTTTGTATTAAATGTTTAAATATAAATTAGAAAGGTTAGTGATATTTTGGATAATAAAAAGGACGTCTTTAAAGAGTATTTTTTATATTTTAACTATTCATTTTTTTAATACATACTTCTTTTAAATATTATTTTTCATATTTTATGCGTTTCTTGGGACTCTTAAAAGGAGAGAGAAATAAAAGGGAAAAAAAACAGAGAGTAAACAAGAAATATGAAAAATAAAAAGAGAAAGAAGAATTATAAATAATACTAGACTTACGCTAATGTTTGAAATTCTTTCTTTCCATCTGCACAATCCCTATTTATTAAATTATGGGCGAGTTTAACGATGGGGAAGACCATTGCTTGTCTTATGGTACCAAGAAGTTTAACATTGATGACATTTGGAATTTATTCCTACAACTCACCAAAAACAAAAGGGTAAAACAAACCCAAAGAAAACTTGAACGGTCAAACCAAGGAGAACAAGTATACACCAATGGAAAAATTATACTTTAACCTCTTAAAATATTGAATTTATTTACGTTATTCCATCAACTACTTGAATCATTTCATAATGCAAACGTTCGAAATATTTTTAGACTAAAATTGTCCTGTTAAGGTAAAGTAAAAAAAATTAAAGTTTAGAGAATAAAATAAAACAATTTTTTTTTTAAAAATTTATGTCGAATTTTAATATTTGAAACCATATAAAACTAATCACATAGTTAAGTATATAACATAAAAAATAATAATTAAGGGTGTAATATAAAAAAGAGTAATGTTAGATGGACTTAAAAATTAGACTTGATAATCTCAACAATTGAATAAATAATGGATTCCAATAAATACTGGAACCTATAATAAAATCAATGATTATAATTATTAAGTCTAATTTTTAAATTCATTTAGCATTACTTTATAAAAAAATAAAAATGGAGGGAAGGTTAGTGACAATACAAAAAAGTCATGGCTGATGGGTCAACGTATAATTTATTCTGAGCTAAAACCTCGAAGATNTTAGTGACAATACAAAAAAGTCATGGCTGATGGGTCAACGTATAATTTATTCTGAGCTAAAACCTCGAAGATATCCACGCGGGATATGCCTATTCCCACCCCCCCGAATATTCTCCGATTCTTTTCCCTGCCGTCTCTCTCTCTGTCTCCACTATAATTGCACACACATGCATCTGTAATTTTGTATATTGAAATTGCAACGGACCATGAAGTTCTGGAAGAGTCTCAGACAGTTGATCGAAGAGACCTTGCCTGATTGGCAAGACAAGTTCTTGTCGTACAAGGATTTGAAGCAGCAGTTGAAGCAGATATATCCGAAGGAAGGCGAGGGTGTGTATATCAATCAGCCGAATAAACGGCAAAGATTGAGCGGTGAAACGGACGGTGGCGACGATCAAGTGGGTTCCACCGGAGATTGTGCGGTTGTTGATGGAGGAGAGAGAGAGGGTTTCGAGAAGGAGGTGACTGATTTTGTGACGCTTTTGGAGGAAGAAATCGAAAAGTTTAATGCGTTCTTTGAGGATAAGGAAGAGGAATATGTCATCATATTAAAGGTAAATTTATAGTTCTGAGTTTATTTACAATTGTTATAATAGAGAGAAATTTAAAATCGACAAAATTGCAATAATCGAACTTAAACGTATCTGAAATCTTTCAATCCCGTTTCACGTTTCCTGATTTAATTTTTAGATGGATATTGCAGTGATCTCTAGATGAATAAAATCTTTCCTGAATTTGAGTCTGGAATGTAAGTGAAAGTTGGAAGTTTGCCCATTTTTAGCTTTAAACGGAAAAATAAATATCACCACCTTGGTTGTGGTGGGAACTGATACAATCTTAAAAAATGGAATAATGTAAAATTTTGTGTCACTTTGTGAAATTTCTTAGCCAGGAAAATGGATAATTCTATTAAATTAGGTTCAATAATTGAGACATTTCCAATTTATGATGATAGGAAAGTTTATGTCCTATAATATCTATTAGGTTTTTCAGTGTCCGACGTAGAAACGTCTGACAGAAATATATCAAGTTTTTTTTTTTTGGTCAGGAAATAAAAAGAAATATATCAAGTTGAGAGTTAGAATTTCCTATATATAAACACGCATAGTGATATTATCATTTTTCTGTGATTTGCCCCTAAACAAGTTGGTTTAGTCAATGTTAGTGTTTGGTGTGCTTGTTAATCTTGCTATTAGATAGAAGGAAGATTCGTCTATTAGTTTTGCTATCCGGTAAGGTCGGGTTGGGAATAAAATTATGTTTGAACCAAGTGAGTGATTGAGTAAGTATTCCTTTTTTTCATAAGAGTTGATGAGATATATTTTTCCTTTCCCCAACTCCACTGTTTTTTTGGGGTATGTAGCCACTGTTTTATATTTTGGTTAAGTTAGAAATCATTGACCCACATTGCTTGAGAGTAACTTTTTGCGATTTCTTTTACTATCTATAATTCTTGCACATGTTTAGCACAATGGGTGAGAGCAGGGAAGGCCACTTGGCTCAAATGGAAGAAAAAAATTGGTCATGTAATTTGGTCACAGTGCTTGTCCCATAGCAAAGCTAATCATGCTTATTTGTAGATACACTAGCGATGTCCCGTGACTAAAGTCACTATATATTGAATTATGATACTGTGCATACAATGGAGTGTGTGTGTGTGTATGTATATGCAGTTATGTGTTGGGTTTGTAAAATTTGGGGTAGAAGTGTGTGCTGGGTGTGTGAAATTTTTTTTTTTGGAGGGGGGGGGGGGGAGAATATACTCCCATAAGTTAAAAAACCTATCTGATTTATTATATAGATATATTCAATTTCCATTATTTCTGTATGCATGTGTATGGAGAGGAGTTGCACATATGTTGTGGTAGACAGGATGGAACAATGAAGATTCTTCTAGCGAACTTTATTTTCCTTGTTTTTATATTGGAATGCAGGTGTTGCAAGATAGGGTAGCAGAGACTAGGGATTCTAATGAAGTGTTGATGAAAGTAGGGAGGGAGATAGTGGATTTTCATGGGGAGATGGTTCTGTTGGAAAATTATAGCGCCCTAAACTACACAGGTATTCGCCTCTTTTACCTGATTTGCTTTAAGTGGGTTTTTTGAAACTGGTTGATAATATATTAGTATAACTGCATAGATTGCTACTCCAATATAATTATCAGTTTAGTACTTTACCACTCCATTGTTTCAACATAAAAGTTTTTACTTCGGAAAATATTTGGTAGGATATCACCTTCATGGAAAAAACCATTTTCCACATTTTTCATGGTGTTTGATGGACATTTTGACAATAGTTTTCTTCACTAACAATTTTGCAGAAAAATACCTGAAAAGTATGTATATGGATGTGGATAAATGTATGCATATGTGGCAATTGGCAAACATAACCATAAGCGTATAATAATGCATGTAAGTACATGGAAAATGACTTGGGCTACAAAAATCAACAAGCCATTTTTTGGATTTGCAATTTTCACAAACAAAAATTATGCTGAAAACATTTTCCTTGTTGCCAAATCCCTTGAAATTCAGAAAACAATTCCCCAAAAGAAAAGAAAGCTTACATAAAAAAATGGAGCTTAGATGTTGTACCTATTTACAAATTGAACATTCTGTGACGAACTGTCCATCTCTCTGCCAATTTTTACGTACGCCTACTATTAATACCTCGTCCTGCTTCACAATTGGATTATGATTGGATTAAAGGTAAAATTGCTTGCAGTTAGGCTTTATTGACTTGAGGTGATATGGTAGAGGTCTAGAAGAATATCTGTTTTGAGCCAGGGAGAAACCTTGTCAATGCATTTGTTAAGGATTTGAAACTTTTTATCAGTCTCAGTTCTGGCAGACTTTTGTGGATAAACCTTGGTTTGCGCTACTATGTTCTGAGATTTTTGGAATTTGATAGGAAGAGTGGCTGAGTTGCCCCTCTGAGATTTCCTATGGTCTTTATATTCTTGAGCATGTTTGTGATATGATGTCACTTTTGGAAAAGCTTCATATGAATTAGAATCCTCCACTGTGAATTAGAGGAGTTGAAATCGACATCTTTATTCCATTTTGCATTTTACAAATATGTCTAGCTCTGATGCTAAGCAAACGAGGCCCAACTTATTTTCTGTAATATTTTTATTTTGAATCTTTTAAAGTTTGTGTTAGGATCATATTCCAACACTTTCAGTTTGGAATAAATAGTTGAAATTTGTAGCTAATTATATTAGGAGATATAAATTTTTCCCATCTCATGTGCATTTTGGACTGTTAATTGAATTGAACTACTCGAGTTTGGCTCGTTCCGGCTCGGTTCATTTTTTAAACGAGCTTGAACTTGAACAAGATTTTAGACTCGTTTAGAAAACAAGCCTGACATGCTCGGCTTAAACTCAACAGACTCAACTCGTTTATATGCAAATATTCGGGCTCAGCTTGGGCTTGACTCGGGCTCAGCCCGGGCTTGACTCGAGTTCGACTCGTTTTGGGCCCATTCGCTTGGCTCGAATTCGACTCGAGCTCGTTCGACTAACCGCTCTATGTGCATTTTGTGGACCGATAATAAGTTACATAATGGTCAACAAGTTAATAACTAATTTTTTAAGGAGAAAACAAAAGCGAGTTCGTCTTTGATTGACATCATGATAAAATAGGGACAAGAATAGTGATGTCAAAGAATTCCATAGATAATTGATTAGCCAAGTGTTATAGGTCTATGCTCGAAGATGTGGAAGATCAAAACATGGAATGCAGTATTTTTCAATGGTTTGTGAAATCTTGTAGTTGATGGATGCAAGGTATTGTCTCATGTTGTCTTTTCAAGGGTCGTTGGCTAATGCAGTGGTAAAAGTGTTGGACAAGCAACGGTGAGGTTGTTGGTTCAAATCTTGAAGTAGCCACTACATGTAAATATTGTTATGGATTAAGTATGCACCCAGTTAATCCCATAGTTATTAGAATTTACTAAACCACTAAACCTCTGACGACCCACGAGTTGGGTACATCAATCCCAAATAGGATGGGTTCGCGATCTAAATCACTAAATTGTACGATCTTAAATTGTACACGTAGCATAATTATAAAATATATATTAATTAACTGTGTATATAAGTTTATAATTATATATTGTTTTAGATAATTGAAAATTGAGTACATATGTAAGAGAAATGTTAAGTGACTTAGTGTTTATAAATGTTCTATGATATATAATGTTATATAGTGGTCAAAAAGATTTAGGTAAGAGTTCCAAAACGAATTGTGATCCAAAATGTTGTGCCAGTTAAGTCTACTTTACTGCATACTTAAGAAATTATTGTACCGCATGGGGTAGTACCCATATCGCGTACCAAAGTGACCCACAATCCTGGTAACATTGATTCATCCCAGCATGCACCCTCTATTAATGGGGACTTAACTAGGTAACAACCCCTCTTTTCTTTTTTCACCTTTTGAACCTCTTATATCAAGGACTAATCAGATTCTGGCTGCACGAAACAGAGGGAGGAAACACTTTTAATTGAATGTGTCTAAGATCCCTATATCTTCCAGGTGTTATTTTAGGTACATGACTGGATATATCCATTTTATATTGCAT
Organism: Ilex paraguariensis; assembly: GCA_963454935.2. Taxonomy (NCBI): domain Eukaryota; kingdom Viridiplantae; phylum Streptophyta; class Magnoliopsida; order Aquifoliales; family Aquifoliaceae; genus Ilex; species Ilex paraguariensis. Next base: position 63,800 of record CAUOFW020008002.1, on the reverse strand, counting down.
ATTTTGGATGACTCTGAATTTACTGGCTATTTTTGCTGAAAATAGTGATGCAATGGTAATTAACTAAAGCATGGTCAATGGCTAGGATTAATGAATTGTTCCTTAGCTCAAATAATGTTGATATCTTTCTTCAGAAAGCTTACGTTGATTTATCCAATCCTAACTTGCTTTGTGCAGGACTAGTGAAGATACTCAAGAAATATGACAAGCGAAGTGGTGCTCTCATTCGCTTGCCTTTTATCCAAAATGTTTTGCAGCAGCCATTTTACAGAATGGATGTCCTTAGCAATCTTGTGAAGGAGTGTGAGAAAATGATTGATCGGTTTTTCTCCATGAATGAGCAGCCGGCCCCATCTGAAGTAATCAACGACACCAACACTGCTACTGAAAGTAACAAGAGGCCTCTTAAGGTTCCTGAAGAACTCGCTGAAATTGAGAACATGGAGAGCATGTACATGAAGCTTACCACATCAGCATTGCGGGTCTTGAAAGAGATTCGAAGTGGAAGTTCTACAGTAAGCATGTTTTCATTGCCCCCTTTGCAAACTAACGAAATTGAGGAGGCGTGGAAGAACATTCCTGTTTTAGAACAAGCGGCCAAGTAGTTAGTTTGGTTAACTGCTCTTGCGAAGGAGGCATGGAAGAACAGTCCTGTTTTAGAACAAGAGGCCGAAGGCTGGTTGCCAGTGTCATTGTACGATATGAACCCCTTTCTTGTAGAATATTGTTATTACCTGAAATATGAAGGATTTTGCTGCAACATTGCTCTTGGCTCTTGATTTGAAGATCAGTTTCATCTACCTCATCATGAAAAATTCTTTCCAAGACATACTAGTAACTTACGTGATGGCTGGTACAAATAAATCAGTTCAAAAATCATAGATGGCTACATTTATTTTTCTTTGCCCTTCTATATAAATTAGATGCGGTTTATCTTTGCTGATTTTTTCTGCTTCATAGGAAATTATTGATAAACGTAGATTGAAACACCCTTTCTTGAGAAGTTTTCGGAGTATTGGAGAGAGAGAGAGAGGGTTCAAAGAATAATGGGACACAAGAAGTGTTGCTCTTACCAAATTCTCCTGTCCATTTTTTTTCTGTGACCAGAATAAAATTTTCTCTTCCATCAGTTAAATGTTAATATCAACTCAATTCTACAGTTGGATTGTCATTGACAGTTTTTGGATTCAATACACTTTCCATGACCAACCCACCATCTATTTCATTCCAATATATAGTTCCTAAGGATTACCCTTTCTCTACACACCCTGAACCTAAGAATCCCACATACTCTATAATTTACTTATACAACCCACCAAAATGTCCATAGTTGCTGAAGCACCAGGTTACATACAAGTCTTTTCCGATGGGTCTGTGAATCGTTTTGCTCCTGAAATAGCCCATGCGTCAACAAAATCATCCGTTAAATACAAGTCCAAGGATATCATCATTGATGCATCAAAACCAGTAACTGCAAGAATGTTCCTCCCTGACATTCCAGCATCCCTCGATCAGCTTCCTGTTCTTGTTTATTTCCATGGCGGTGGTTTTTGCATTGGCTCAACCACATGGCTTGGCTACCACATTTTCCTTGGCGATCTTTCTGTTGCATCCCAATCCATTATCCTCTCTATAGACTACCGTCTTGCACCAGAAAATAAGCTTCCCATAGCCTATGATGATTGTTATAGCTCGCTTGATTGGCTAAGTCGCAATGTGAACTCTGAACCATGGCTTGAAAAAGCTGACCTCTCTCGTGTGTTCCTATCGGGGGACAGTGCTGGTGGGAATATAGCTCATCAGGTTGCTGTTAAGGCCATCCAGAACAAAGCATTTCCTGTTACTCTTAGAGGCCTGCTGTTAATTCATCCTTACTTTGGAAGTCAAAGAAGGACTGAACTGGAATTGGCTGATGGGTCAGCTGGGGATGTGGCGATGAACGATATGTTTTGGAGGCTAAGTCTGCCAGAAGGATCAAACCGTGACTATTATGGATGCAACTTTGAGAAGGCAGAACTTTCAACAGCTGAGTGGCATCGCTTCCCAGATGTGGTTGTTTACTTGGCGGGGTTGGACTTCCTGAAGGAAAAAGGGGTAATGTATGCCGAGTTTTTGCAGAAGAAAAATGTGAAAGAAGTGAAGCTGGTTGAAGCTGAGGGCGAGACACATGTTTATCATGTGTTTCATCCCGAATCAGAGGCTACTCGTTTGCTCCAAATGCAAATGAGTGAGTTTATAGACAGCCTTTAGAACCCCAAATCGCCATGGACAGGCTGTGCAATCACCAAAACATGCAGCAACTGAAGGATATGCAGAAATGTAGTACTCAAACATTGATGAGAAGCAAACCATATCATACTGTAGACAGTCTTATATGCATTTCTGGCAATAAGAACATAAATGAAGAAAAACTACAAAATCATTGGTACAAATTGCACTTGGGATATCAATCGCAAATTGTATATTTACATTAGCTAAATTTGGGTATTTGGGTCCTTTTGATGAAGGCTCTCTTGTTCTAAGTATCAAAAGAGGTCATGAAACCACCTATGAAGCCAGCTCCGTTGCAATTTCCACACAACATATCTTTCTTTCCTCTGTAAGAGAAACATCTCAAGCGATTAAGGTAACAGCAGAAAAAACCAAACGCAACTAAATGTCTTAAAGAAGAGGATTGACACAAGACAAAAGAGCTAGATATACATTGATGACCACTTCTTTTTGGGATTAGGTAGCTGCAAAAGAGCTGGAATAAATTTTTTCTTCCCAATTCAAAGAATTTTATTCTGTATTGTGGAAAAGGAAGCAGCAATCGCAATGACATTCCTAATGCAGAACCTGATACAACATCAACACTAAAAATTAAAGAGCATACCCACAAAGCCAACATGATTCCCCGGCTTTAAATTGTCCATTGAAGAAATCAACAGAGTTCACTCCACTACCTTTGCATTGTGAACAAAGAACTGCACCTGGTAATGAGACAGAAACCAATTCATTATATTGATAAAAGCTATCCCACAATGAAGGAATTTGACTTTAAATTTATAGTAATTCTGCAAGATCATCTTATAAAAAATTATTCTGTCTTGGATCCGAGGGCAGAAGTGTGGGGGGAAACGGCCTAAGATTGGAAATTTCCATCATTTGTATGAAATGATCTTCACAATTTCAAGGAGTTCTTTTCTCCAAACTTCAATTCATTTTCCTAAATTCTCCCTAAAGACCTGTCAAAAGAATGTCTCCAAAAACGCATATTCTGGATCCATCGGTATGAAACAGAACCCTGTTAGAAATTTCCAGTATCCCCTTATGGTATGCTGGAAATAACAACCTATAAAAAGTCTCAAGGAACAGTAAGGCTCAAGTTTTTTCAACCAAACATAACCAACTTAGGATAAAAAAAAATGCATGAGATACTTACCATTTCCATCACAATCGGCACATATAACACTATTTGGTTTGGTGCTTTGGTCGGTATTGGTGGCCTGTAAGTAAAGTTGGATAAAAATCAAAGAAAGAAGAGACTTAAAAAAGTTTGAACTACAGAGGATGAAAGGACCAAAATCAGGTGAATGCAAAATTTATGTTATTGGACCATTGAGCATCTTGACTCTCAGACCTTTATATAAGGCTTGATGATATTAGCACCCATCCACAAACCCGAAAATCAGTTAGTGAGTTCGTGAATCATCTGATGATAAACAGGTAGATCCCCCAAGAACCATTTAATAAATAAGTGGATATGCAATCACTTAAACACCACACGAAATGACATAAAATGGATCATACATTAAATCAAATAAATTCTGATACAAGACAATTTAGACCGAAGTCAATAATACCAATTCCAGTCCTTCCTGTAAACAGTAAACAGCTAGAGTAAAACTACAGAACCTAAAATTGAAGTCTAGCTTGTGAAGTTGAAGGTGAATAAACACAGACCTTAGCTTTCACAGATAAATACTTGACTGCACCAATAAGCTTCTGATTACCAAAGTTGAATATACAAGATCCTGAGGATAACAATTAGAAAATAACTGAGAGCCAGAGGAGCATCATGAAGTACTCAAAGAACGAGAGAGAGAGAATAACCGGGTTTGTGTGTTGTTGTGAAGGAATTTATTGGTGCAGTGAATAGAGATGTTGCCATTGAAGTAAGAGAGCCGGTAAAGGAACCACTTAGATACTTGTGTATACAGAGAGAGAACATACTTGTTCGTTTTCATGGTTTTGATTTTGAACCGCCAGAAATAACACCATCAGGATTAGATTTTTTCCTGGGATAGAATAGCTCTTCTACGGTAGTTTTTTTATTTTGGAGTAATGTTACGTGAACTTAAAAATAAATGATGAGATTTATAATAAAATCAATGGTTGAGATTATCAAGTCTAATTTTTAAATTTATTTTTTAAATCCGTGTAGTATNTTTTATTTTGGAGTAATGTTACGTGAACTTAAAAATAAATGATGAGATTTATAATAAAATCGATGGTTGAGATTATCAAGTCTAATTTTTAAATTTATTTTTTAAATCCGTGTAGTATTACTTTTTTACTTTGTAGTATTTTTTTCATTTAGGTCCATAGTTATTTTAACTTCTGTGGTTGAACGTTAGATTGGCAAAAATATAGGATTATTTACACCAATAGTCCCTAAAGTTTGCTAATAATTGAACTTTTGTCCCTAATGCTCTAATTTAGTCAATTTGATCATTTATATTTACACATTGATAGACGTGGTCTCTATTCCTAACTGCCGCCCAAATAGATGACAAAAAAATGCACGTGCTCAACACGTGATGGATACGAACAGAAACGGAACTATAAGAGGCCTAGGAGGGTCATGGTGCCCTCAAATTTTAAAAATTCTATTACCTCCCTATATTTTTAAAAAGTTTTATTATTAACCTCTTGCTGTTCAAAATACCCAATGTGTAAATGGCTCACTTAGTGTACTCAAAAAGATCAATATCTTAATATTTAGTAACCAATTAGGATGTAATAACATGGATGAGTGTCGCTTATACTGACAAAGACACTAATTGAATTATTTTGATGATGTAGAAACAAAATAAGTGCCTTTTTTTTTTAAAAAAAAATAGGAATACAGATATGATTTATATCAAAAGCAGTTTGTTGACTTATAATTCAGTTTTATTATGGTATCATATGAAACTATTATTTGTGATCTTGATTTATTTATAGACATAAGGTTACATTATAAACAAGAAAAAAAAGTGGAGATTATCACAAATGAATTTTTATGATGGTGAACTACTTTTGAGTTTTGCACTCAAAAATAATTTTCTCAATGTCATTGCATAAAATAAATTTAATATATTCTTTATAAACAAAAATTTATTATTGACAATCACAGTTGAATAACCCCATTAAATTAAATTTTTTGTCTATATCATTGTTGGCCCCCTCAAAATAAAATTTTAGTTTCGTCCCTAGATACGAAGGGGCATCTGGATAATTTCCTATTTTCCAACCTATTCAACCCACCAGCTTCTCCTAAAACCATTGTAGACATTAAAAAATTAATAAATTAAAGTCTATAATTGAGCTCAAATCAATTAGATAAATAAAATGAGGTTGAACCTAAATTCCATAACCTAAATAATATAAGCTCAAATTTAATTAACAAGGCTTGTTAAATTAAATTAAACTGGACCTGAATTCCATAACATAAATAATACAAGCTCAAATGCAATTACTCAGGCTTGTTAGATTAAATTAAAATGGACTTCAATTCCATGAGACCAAATTAAATAAACTTTTAAAAGGTAAAGTGAGTTCTACTTAAATTCCATAAATTAATTAAAGCCTACAAATTTATGGGTAGTACACTACCTAAAACCCATATAAGAGTAATAAAGTAAAAATACTCTTATACGGATAACTATCTCTCTTATATGAATAACTACTCCTAGCACTATAAATAGAAGTCTAGGGGAGGGCCAAAGGGAAGAAGAGGAAAGGGAGAAAAAGCTAAGGAAGAAGAAAGATCGGCGAAACTCTGCTCAAAGTTCACTAAAGCCTTGCAAGTTCATTTCTGGGAAGAAGAATACACTGTCAAGATCTTTCTTCAAGAAATCCAATTCATCTTCAAGCCATTCAAAATGAAGAACGGTAAGAAGATTCATCAAAAGCATCATCAAATTGAAGAACAGGAGATACATTGCTCTAGCACTCATATTTATCAAATCCACCAAAGCCACCTCCAATTGAAGAGTGAGAAATACGCTAATTAGGCCCTCACTTCATCAAATTCACCGAGAATCAGATGACAATGCATGTGAGAAGCACGCCGAAGAGAGTCAACATCACATATTTTACTTAAAATCAATCAAATTGACTATTGTTACTTGACCTTATTTTGTGTTAATTTATTCATGAAATTTGTCATTACAAATTTTGGCATGTCCAGTGGGACCCTCTCATCTCTCAAGTCAAAAATCTAACAAGCCTGACAACAATGACAACCAAAGACATCGTGATTCCTCCCACTAACAAGTCAGCGGACTTGGTTGAGGAGTCAATTCCAACAACCCGTGCTAGAACAAAGGCGGACAAATCTTAACTTTGGCCACCGATAGAGCACCGATTCAGGCAAAGCAAAAGGAAGGCTCTTCCAACCAGAAGATACAACTTGCCCATTCTTTTATCGATTTGGAGGAAGAAACGGATGATTCTTTGCTTAACATACACTCCAGCAAAGGCTTGAGGACTGAATCTTACTCCGAGACTTCTCCTAAGTAGAAATGGGGTGATTATTGCCCAGCCTCTAATATGCCTATGTTTGTGATGGTGACAAAAGCTATTTCATCTGAAGAACATCTTCAGCAACTCACTACTACAATCAAGAGGATGACCAAAACCCTTGAAGGTAAAGAAATGCAAATCATTGCACTCATGAACTGGTTTGAATTGGAAGAACCTTCAAAAGGAAGTAGTCAAGAAACTCCAAGTCCGTCTGACACTAAAATGCCAGAAAATCCAAAGTCTTTATAACAGCAGCAAAAGCAAGAGCAATATGATCGAGCCATGACACAAAATGTCATGCGAGATTCCTCACAAATGTCTGTTGCCATATTCTCTATCCAACAACTTCAACATATGATTGCTGATACCATTCGAGCCCTGTATGGAGGAGCTCCTCACTCTTCGTTGGTATATGTGAAGCCATATACCATATGAATTGATGAGATACAACTGTCAATGGGCTACCAACCCCTGAAGTTTCAACAGTTTGATGGAAAAGGCAACTCGAAACAGCATGTTTTCCATTTCATTGAAACATGCAATAATGTTGGTACCTACGGTGACCTGATGGTGAAACAATTTGTTTGCCTCAGAGGGACTACATTTGGTTGGTATACTGATCTAATAGCTGGGACCACCTTGAATGGGAATTCCTCACTTGATTGTATAGCACCCGATGAACAGTAAGTCTTCTTGAACTTGTAGGAACAAAGCAAAGAAAAGACGAACCTATCATTGATTACATCAAATGCTGGAGAAGTCTTGTTTTCAATTGCAAGGAACACATTAGTGAAACTTCTTCGATTGATATGTGTTTCCAAGGAATACATTGGAGACTACTCTACGGTCTCCAAAGAAACATACCACATACTTTCGAAGAACTTGTAACACGAGCCCATGACATGGAGATTCAAATTTTCAGGCACGAAAGTTACTTTCTTAATGACCCACGTGAAAAGAAAGATGTGAAAACCTCCAAATCAAAGAATCTTTGGCAATCTCCACTACATCGATGAAGATTTTTGATAAAAAGCCAAAGATAGCTTTTCAAGTCAAATTTAATCAAGAACAGACTCAAAAGAAGACAAGACCAAGTTTAAAAGAACTTGAAGATAAGAAATATCCCTTCATTGATGGTGAAGTGTCAGATATTTTTGATCAGCTACTCGAGTTAAAGCTTATCGAGTTACCAACACCCAAGCGGCCAAAAGAATCGAGAATGGTTGATATTCCAAAGTATTGTAAATATCATCGAATTATTAGTCATCACCTTGAAAGATGTTTTATCTTGAAGGAAGAGATTCTTTATTTATTGAATGAGGAAAAATTAAGCTCGATTCTAGCGAAGAAATGACAGCTGCAAATGTGACAATGGTCACTTTTGGATCCTTCGACCCTATACCAATTCCAAACAGAAAAGCACAATCCTCACCTCTGATACATCCTAAAGAACTATCACAACTATTGAATTCTTCTATCTCTGCAGAAGAAACACCATCAATTGCAAGTAAGGAACTTACCGTTCATCTTCTTGAAGGAGTTGTGCAAGTACAATTCATTGTTGATAATGAGATAGAAGTTGATTTGAAAAATGAAAGCAAGATCAGCCTTCGCCTTGTCACAATGGGTTAGCTGCCTTTCTTGAGCCTATGAGAGGGATTTCTTCCTAACGGTTTTATCCTGAAATGCCGGGATTGCACTAGTCTCAAGGAACAACGGTGTATGCATATCCAGGTATACCGAGGCATAAAAACTCCAACATCCCAATGCTTTATGAACTCATAACATATGATCTAGATGTTTGGGCATCATCATCTGTTTGGTCAACCTTTGTCAATAAAAAGGATAAATACTGAACCTCAATTACTAACACAAAGTCATCTAATCTACTTGGTGAATCAGAGCTCATGTTGGTAGCACCTATTTTGGATCTCAAACCAAGTGGGTGGCCTTCTTTAGATGGTTCTGTGGCTATTGAAGAAGATTTGGGAGAATGGACTACGGTGAAACCTCGTAGAGCCCGTAAGCTATAACATTCATCTCCTCCAACTAATAAGCCAAAACACCCCCAAAAAAAGAGGGGATCTCATTCTCGCCGAAATCGAAGACATGAAGGAAAAAGAAGAGTGTCTTCCCAGCCGATAACTATTGATAATAAAGACTATAAGTTATGTTCTCACACACCTGTAACATTGATGAAATATTTTTCCAAGCAATTATTTACAAGGAAATCAATGACTTCTTATGTGATCAGTGCTTGTGAAGAAAAATGCATAACTAATGCTCCCCTAAATAAAGATTCAGATACCAAAAATACTTAGAAAGAGGTATCGACAGACGAAGAAGAAATGATTGCAAGGTTCAAAGAAATTTCTTCAAACTTAAATCTTCCCGAGGCACTTGAATTACCCGAAGAAACTCGACAAGTGTTGGTACAAGCTTTGGTCAACTCGAAAAAATTCAAAGAGAAGATCTTAACTGTTGCTGACCAAGTTAGTCAATCCGATTGTATGACAATAATCTTATTTACTGATGAAGATTTTCAATTAGGATCTCTCCTCCACAATAGACTCCTTTACGTGAGTGGGTGTATTCGAGATTATAAAGTATTTTGTATCTTGATCATTTGTGGATTGGCTGTCAACATCATGCCAATTCGCATCCTGAAGCAACTTGGAATCTCTATGGAGGAGTTGTCAAAAAGTAAACTAACAATTCAAGGCCTTAATCAGTGGGGGCAACGTGCCATTGGTATCATTCACCTTAAGATCGAGATCGGGGAATTGGTGTCTTTTTCTCTTTTCCATGTCATCGACTCTAAAATATTTTATGAGTTACTATTGGGGCGACATTGGTTATATGAGACGGGAGTTGTGCCATCAACATTGCACCAATGCTTCAAATATTATCATGATGGAGAAGTGACGCAAATCATTGCTAAGACCAAGTCTTTCTCAATAGAAGAATCTCACTTTGTAGATGTCAAATTCTACTCTGAAGCGGAGCTTAGCACGGAGGCACTTCCTAGTACCATACAAAAGATCAAACTATCAAGAGAAAAACAAGAACAGCTGTCAACACATGACATCAAGCACTTGAGGAATGAACTGACCTTACCTATAAATCAATTATCAAAATTGACGATCTCTGACCCACCACTAAAAGGGTTCACAAAACCTTCTATAGCAAAAAAAGGAAAAGATTGTAAAAAAGGTTGGTTTGATCCTCGTGTTAAAAAATTATTTGAAAATGCAGGTTATGGTAAAGGTGAACCACACCAACTTGGGAAACTCGATCTAGTCCTTTCAAAGAATAAAATTGATGAGTCGATGATAGCACAAAGGGTCGCTAAAGGAGAGATCTCTGCACAATATAAATTCGAGATAATATATTATCCCACTCCAATCCTGATTAAACTAAAGAAGGTTTCATCAAATTCTATCATGATACAAATATTCGAGTGTAAGGATGAAGAGATCATACAATTTCGTGATTCTATTCTTGATCAACTTAGTAATCAAGATACTCGAGGCACAGTGTTTGATTGATTGAGTGGGAATAAGGATGAAGAGCTTGTACAATCTTGTACTTCTATTTTTGATCGACTTGGTAAACAAGATACTCAAGGCACGGTGTTTGATTGATTGAGTAGGGAAGCCCTTCTTCCAGAATCTTCACAAAGAGCTTCGGTGTTCACACGTTTTGGACAATCTGCTAACCAAAATGTACCAAAATTTTCCAAGAAGTTAAAGAAACAATGGAGACAACTCAGACATCATATACCAAAGCTTAAAAATGTAGCTGAGGAAGGCACTGCTAATCTCAATAATCTTGCAGCCACATAAGACTTGCTTGCAAGAAATAAGAAAAGGCAAAAATAGTGCATACCAAAAGCATCGAGGAATAAGTCGTTTCTGTGAACCATGTGACGATTGATGAAACGTCAGAACTAAAAAACTCAACTTTTGATGATGAGACCGAACCAACACCATCGACATTTGAAGAAGGAGGGCAAGCCACTATTGATGATCTAAAGTAGTTGAATCTAGGAATAGAAGATGATTCAAGACCAATATTCATCAGTGCTCTTTTGAAACCTCAAGAGGAATGTGAGTACTTTAAACTATTACAGGAGTATAAAGATGTTTTTGCATGGTCATACAAAGAAATGTCAGGGTTTGATCCCAAAATTGCGATTCATCATCTTGCTGTTAAACACAGTGCTCGCCCCATTAAGCAGCCACAACGAAGATTCTGTCCAGAACTAGTCCCACAGATCGAAGCTGAAGTCAATAAGTTGATAGACGTTGGATTCATTCGAGAAGTCAAATATCCAACATGGATTGCTAATATTGTACTTTTCAGAAAGAAAAATGGACAAATTCGAGTTTGTGTTGATTTTAGAGATTTAAATCAAGCATGTCCGAAAGATGACTTTCTATTGCCGATTACAGAACTCATGGTTGATGCGACCACGGGACATGATGCCTTATCTTTCATGGATGATTCCTCTAAATAAAATCAAATTCGAATGGACCCTAAGGATGAAGAACTCATTGCATTTTGAACCCCCAAGGGAGTTTACTGCTACAAGGTGATGTCCTTCAGAATCAAGAATGCTGATGCCACATATCAACGTGCATTGAAAAATATTTTTGATGATGTACTACACAAAAATGTTGAATGTTATGTTGATGACCTGGTTGTAAAGACAAGAAGGCGCGAAGATCATCTTGATGATTTGTGCAGCATTTTTGAATGGCTTCGGAGATATCAACTAAAAATGAACCCCTTAAAGTGTGATTTTGGGATTACCTCTGGCAAGTTTTTCGGATTCATTGTCAGGCATCGAGATTGATCAATCAAAAATAGAGGCTATCCTAAAGATGTCAATGTCTCGCAATCTGCATGACCTAAAAAGTCTTCAAGGAAGTCTTGCCTATATACGAAGATTTATCTTGAACCTCACCGAACATTGTCATCCGTTCAATAAACTAATGAAGAAAAGTGTTCCTTTTGAATGGGATGGTGCGTATCAGAATGCTTTTAAAAATATCAAACAATATCTCATTCATCCCCCAGTCCTTGTAGCACCAATTCAAGGAGAGCCATTAATCCTTTATATTGCCGCCTCAGAATAGTCATTAGGAGCACTCTTTGCACAAATTAATGACAAGGGAAAGGAAAACACATTATAATATCTGAGTCAAACATTAGTAGGTGCAGAACTAAACTACTCCCCTATTGAAAAGATGTGTCTTGTATTAGTTTTTGCTACAAAGAAGTTGAGACATTATATGCTGGCTCATGTCGTTCATCCCATTTCAAAATCTAATCCTGTCAAGTACATTATGTCAAAACTAGTTCTCTCAGGGAGGTTGAAAAAGTGGACACTTCTATTGTCTGAATACGACGTAGTTTATGTTCCACAAAAGGCAGTCAAAAGACAAGCATTGGCTGATTTCCTTGTAAATCACCCAATCCTTACAGACTAGGAGCCACCAGAAGAATTGTCAGGTGAAGATGTTTTCTTCACTGACCTCATACCATCTTGGAAGTTATACTTTGATGGTGCTGCTCGAAGATATAGAGCTGGCACAGGTGTGGTTTTCATTACCCCTAAAGACGAAGAATTGCCTTAAGCAATTACCTTGACTAAGTCTTGCTCCAATAACGTAGTGGAACCAAGCTTTAAGCAAGGATGAAGTGACTTGGATTTGTTTTTGATTCAAAGCTTTCAGATTATTGTCTTTGTTGTTTTTTTATGGAATTATATTGTGAATTTGGGGTGTGATTTTGGTTGACTTTACCCATATGGCAAATCTATTGATTTTGGTGATGTTCTTTGAACTAGTAATGCTTGAAAGGTAATTAATTTGGTAGTTAATCATGATTGAATTATTGGTACCGATTATATGTTACTATTTTTTTTTTAAATATTTCTATTTTTGAGTTTGAATGTTCTATGTTAGTATTTTGAGTTTGAATGTTCCATGTTAGTATTTTTGAGTTTGAATGTTCCATGTTACTATTTTTTTGATCATTTTATTATTATTTTTAATGCATGTTACAGTTTTTGTTTAGCAAGTTACTACTATTATTTTTCTAAATATTAATATTCAATATTACTATTTTTCTTTTCTTTTTGAATGTTACAATTTTTTATATTTGGATGTTACAATTTTTTGTTTTTAATGTTTATATCCATCTATACTACTTATTAATGTCAACATCTTCGAAAAAATTTTGATTTTTCTATTTTATCCTTAATTATTATGATAAAGTCTATTATGCTCACCTATATAATTTCATCTAATTTATGTTTTTTTACACCTATTTGATTTTCAACTTATTTTGAACTCTTTTAGAGCATCTCCAACCATGACTCAAATGTAAACTCAAATTTAAATATGAGTCAAAATGGCTCAAAAAACTTCTCCAACCTTAGACTGAAACCTGTACCAAATCAAGACAAAACTTATTTTGGACCCAAATTGAAGTAAACTCAAATTCTATACTAAATTTTTAACGGTAACTTTTTAACCTATCTAAAACTAAAAGAATTCTTTGATGACTTATTCTCTAGCTCTTCTTGTCTCTCTCTATTATGATGTTTCCATTGCCGACAACCATTGAAGCTTTCACAAATCATTTGAAGGCATGTAAGAAAGTTTTTTCTTTTTCATCTTCTATCTTCTTAATTTCTTATATTTTTTAAAACCCTAATCTCCTCTATCTTTCATACTATATAAACCCTAAGCCTACCTATCAAAATTTTCTTTGATTTTTTTGAGTTCAACACTATCAGTAGTACAATTTCAAGCCACTGATTATTTTTAAAATTTTAAATCTTCACTACCCACAAATTTAGAAAATTCGTCATTTTATTTCTTCAATCTTGCATTTTTGTGTTCTTCAGACCAGGCCCATATCAAAATAGTTTTATTTTTTTATTTTTTATTTTATAAAAAATGATACAAGATTAGAACAATCTTAGAATTTTAGGGTGGTTTCTTTATTCCCATGTAGTGTTGTATACTTATTAATTTTATTTTTTGAATTATCCATTTGTGGAGAGATAAGAAAGTTTCATTCATTTTATCAAATATCATGATTTGAATGACACAAAAAAATGAGTTTTGAGATAATAATTTTTTTTTTAAAGATTTGAGTAGATATTTAAGTTTAGCCATTGAAATACTCCGTACCAAATCAAGCTGTTTACTCAAATTTAGATTCAAATTTGAGTCTAAATTTGAGTCATGGTTGGAGATGCTCTTATAAGGAATTCTAAATGCTTTTGAACTCATTATTAGTAGTACAAAGATTTTCTATTTTATCCTTAATTATTATGATAAAGTTTATTATACCCACTTATATAATTTCATTTAATTTATGTTTTTACACCTATTTGACTTTTAATTTATTTTGAATTTTTTTATATGGACTTCTAAATTCTTTTGAACTTATTTATTAGTAGTACAATTACATACAATTATCTATATCTATATGAAGAAGTAAAGTCTTAAATATGTTAAATTATTATACACATATAGTCACCAAGTTAAATTTCATAGTCCAATATATGTTATATTTTATTTTTTGGTATTTAATAATATAATAATATTATAAGTGATCCAATCAATCTATTTAAAAAATAAAAATTAATAATTCTATAATACAATTAGATGTACAAATGTTTAAAAGAGTCGAAGAGATATCTAAATAAATGATAAATTAGGTATTCAAAAACTTATATGATAAATTAATAACTAAATTTTATAATAATTAAATATAGATTAATTATTTTATACCTAATTTATTATTTAATTTAAGTACACTATAAATTATACTTTTTTTTAAAAAATATTATTTAAATTTATTTACCTGCAACACACATCGTGCATTACTAGTATATATGGATAGATAGGAAAGAGGGAGAGAGAGAATTTTAATGTTTTGTTAAACTTCTATAATTTAGGAGTTGTTAGTTTTATTTTTGTTTTAATTAAATATAACTATTTATGGTATTTTGGAGAATGGAGATCAAAATGAACTTATTCCCAAACAAGTTTCTTTGATAGATTTGTCACCAAATAAGTCCCCATATAGGGACCGACCCTCAAATTTTTCTAGTTTTAACCAGATGTAAAAATTTGAAAAGGAAAATACTATTTGGCCCTAATTTNTCCCAAACAAGTTTCTTTGATAGATTTGTCACCAAATAAGTCCCCATATAGGGACCGACCCTCAAATTTTCCTAGTTTTAACCAGATGTAAAAATTTGAAAAGGAAAATACTATTTGGCCCTAATTTGAGAACCTAATCTAGAGATTTAGTGATGTACAACCATTAAATTGGTTGTGGGATTCATCTAACATTGGAACTCACAACTAATTCAATGGTTGTATTAAAACCACATCATTAGGTTCCAGGATTAGGTCCCCAAATAATGTCCCTATAACATTGCTCATGTGAAAATGATCATGAGATACTTTGATGACTTTATCATTTATAACCTTAAAGGGGTTGATCAAGTGGTAATAGAGATGAGTTGTAAACCTAGATGCCTCAAGTTTGAATCTTGAAAACACCTTAGGACTAGACCATGAGAGATTTGTCCCTCATGAATATCATTGTCCTAACGTGGATGTTCTGTCTTTGATTGAACAGGGGAGGGAATTACTTTAGGTACTCATAATCTGACTCGAATACCCCTAATCGTTGAACCAAAACAAAATAGATTTTTGTCAATCTTGGGCCCTTTTGAATTTAGGGTGGTTAGGATTTGTTCTAAGCTCTCAATGATTTCTAAGAGTTTTTCAAGCTTATAAGGCTCCTCAGTTTTGAGCCGAATTTTATTGTTAGGTCCTACAATTCCCATTTTTGTCGTTTTAAGAAAGAATCAGAAATTACTAATAAAGTATAAAAGATTCTGAATTCGATGTCGATAGTTTTGTTAGACTTTAGAGTACACTTACTTTTACATTAACTAGTTAGATTGACTTTTATGTTAAACTAGTTAAATTGTAATTTATTATATTTGGCAAAATTTGTATAATTAGAGATTATACTTCTATTGTGAAAACGATTAGGGTTTTGGTTCTTGCTATATATATTGCACTATATGCTACGAATTATGTAGTCAATTATACAATATTTTGAGAAATTTCTCTTCTATTCCTATATAGATTTAGTGTGCGTCTTTGAGAATTTTCTCTTCGGTTTCTCTATAGATTTTAGTGGGCGTTCTTTACACCTGGGGATGATAATCTCTCTGTATTTCTCGTTTTGCCGATGGGCTGGACTGGCTCGAATCAATGGCTCAGCCCCAGTGGGCCACGTTAGGTTGTCAGGTCATCCGGCTAGTCAACTTGTCAGTCTAAAATAAAAAGGCCAGCCTCAATTGGCCTTGCCAAGGTAAAGAAAAATGAATCCACTGTAAGATTGGTGGGATTCAATCTCGAGCTGTGGAGGAAAATAAGCAACATATTTTTTGGATCGTTAGTAAGACACTCTTTAACAACTCCGAAAAACACACTTTCTGTGTTTGATAGAAAAAGGTTTTGGCACCATGAGGATTTTCAGGCGAAAGATGCAACATATAAAGTACATGACTTAGAACCCACCTCAGTCATAAAAAATTGGAATATCTTGCCGTATGTGTTAGTGATAATACGGTATCATCAGGTCTCCAAGTGTGAAGTTTCAACCGGAATGTCCTTGCCTGACTTGGTTATTAGATTTTTGTAGATTGATACTTGCATCATTTTTTGAGATAGAAATGATAAGGGTTCCAACTATGGTACTTAAAAATAACTTAAACAAGAAATGAATCCACAGGCGGGACATTTTCGGGGAGTAGCTCACTTCCCATTACTCAATAAGGCAATTCTTTGCACATAATTAATTCGGTGTTGTATCACAAATGCAACACTTCAACTTCTTCACCTGTCTAATGCGAGAGAGAGTGGATGATCATCAACCGGAAAGGTGGCCCCAAATTTCGTGTTTGAATGTTTATCATGAATGCATTTAGGATGTGAAATTTTAATCGCAGCATCTAATACTTTGAGTTTAATTATTCTTGCAAATTTCACAGTAAAATTCATCAGGGTGATAATTAAAAATAATCTAGTGAGGATAATGTGTGCCATGAATGTTTGATGGAATCCGAGAGTAAAGCATATGAGTAGGATTGATCGAACTTCAACAATCATATCCGAATCCAACCCTATGGGCTTGTTTGAATGATTTTTTGTTTTTTGGGGGGAGGGTTTAGATTGACTTCTCTAAACCCTTTTAAACTAAAACATTTACACAGATGAGATTCAACATTCAATCCGGTCCATACCGATGTATAGTATGCAACAAATACACATGTGGGACTCACGGATATATCATAATTATTAAAAAATATTTGTCTTATAAATAACTATTTTACCTTTGATCAATTCAATTCATACCCATGTTAAAGGGTATAATTGTCTTTTGTATTCTTAACCCCTTAACTCATCTTTCCAAACCCCCCCTAAGTTTGACGAAACTCTTGATCATTGTTTTAATATTCAGGCCAACTACGGACTGAGTTTGAATATCCGGTATTAAATTTTTAATCCAACCATGAAGTTTGGGGGTCCTTTGGACTATTTTTCCCAAACACATCT
>CAUOFW020008002.1:4780-45293 GCA_963454935.2 Ilex paraguariensis | reverse complement strand
CCCCACCCCCACCTCCTTACCAAACAGCCCTAAGAGATTGACTATGCACGTCTTGCACTCATAATTTGAACCTTCATGTCAAACCAGGAGGTTCTAGTGAGCTTCATTCACATTAAGGTAGGAAAAGCATTTTTGACATCAAGGGAGAATTTACTGGTTTCACACTTAATGACGTGACATTATTACAATAGAACAAATTTGAATTTTAAATTTGTAAAAGTGAAACCAACACAATTAAAGGACATAAAATGTAAATAAACTATATTCTAATACACATAAATAGCTTTCATTTCATTTTTCCACTTAATGTCGGAAGGATAAATTTTAATAAGTTTGAAGGAAGACTATCCCTACACTTTACTTTCGTTCAACTTTCCTCCATAACCAAACCCAATGTTCTATCAATTCTTTCGACTAGTTGTCATTCTTCTACTCGTGATCCTATGAACACTACATAATAAAAAAAATTGAGGAAAAATCTTCATCCTTAGCAATTGATGATCATTTTGTCTTGTTTCATCTATCAACAATGTACAATTATAGTTGGTTGGGCTACAACTAATAAAGTTTTTCCCTAAGAACAATGTACAATCATGTTGATTACGTTGGTTTGTTGTGTTTGCTTTGTTACATTGTGTTACTACTTACTAGGGTAACTCCTGTCTGAAGGCACGGTACAACGTAAGTGAAAAATAATGAATTAGGGAGGATAGAAATTCAATTTGAATAATTTTGAGAGGGATATTGGAGGCAATTAAATGAGTCTATTTGAGACCGTCGAATGGACTTATTGAAGTTTGTCTTATTTAATATTATAGATTTGACACAAATAAGAATAATATTCTATAATATTTAATATTCTTAAAAATTCTATATTTTACTCATTTTTGGCTATATATTCCATAATATTTGAAACAAAGGAAGCTCCAACAAATCATACCAATACTCTAAGAAATCAATTTTGGTTCGCTAATTTTAAGAGATTTGGTATGAACTTTTTTTTTGTTCTAGTACCCAACTTGTTTGACCCAATTAATTATCTTTTTCATAAATCATTACATCGGGCCCAATTAAGAATATCCAAAAAAATAAATAAAATATATATAACTAAAAAAAAAAATTCAGGGTGGTCTTAGACCCCTCATTTNAGATGAGATTCAACATTCAATCCGGTCCATACCGATGTATAGTATGCAACAAATACACATGTGGGACTCACGGATATATCATAATTATTAAAAAATATTTGTCTTATAAATAACTATTTTACCTTTGATCAATTCAATTCATACCCATGTTAAAGGGTATAATTGTCTTTTGTATTCTTAACCCCTTAACTCATCTTTCCAAACCCCCCCTAAGTTTGACGAAACTCTTGATCATTGTTTTAATATTCAGGCCAACTACGGACTGAGTTTGAATATCCGGTATTAAATTTTTAATCCAACCATGAAGTTTGGGGGTCCTTTGGACTATTTTTCCCAAACACATCTTATCAAGCCCCCCCATACCCATGTACCAAACAACCCCCTTGTGTCTTGATTTCTAATTCCTTCATTTTGTTTGTCTTATTTAAATTTTAACATGGTAACAAAAAAGTTGATCCTTCACGTCTTTATTTGTCACCAAATTCTGCTCCAACGACAATTGTGCAATTCTTACTAGTGCTCTCATTTCCTCCTCCTTCTGGATTTTACTCTATTGACCGACTCTATGTTCCTAAATCATCCACCAATGCTGAATCCTTTTTTATTTTATGTCCTAAACAGATTTTGCTAACATGTCTTTAATCTATTCCTCAAGACAAGTCTCATCATCTTCAGCNGAGAGAGAGGGGGAGAGAGAGAGAGAGTGAAAAGTGATAAGAGGAAGGTAAAATTTAATCTAAATGGTTTTTAGAGAGATGTTGGTGGTTGTTTAATGAGTTTATTTAAAACCGTCGGATTAACTTATTGAAGTATTTCCTATTTTATATTATAGATAAATCCATTAATTATGATATAATTGACTTAAAAAAACATTAATTTATATACATGTAATCAAAATCCAGTCAAATTTAATATGAATTAAAAATCTAATTTATCAAAAAGCATATTGCCAAAATATGTTCTATCAAAAAATGTTCTACAAATATCATTTATAAAATATTATTTTTAATTAGTAATTACAAAATTATTAATTTATAAGAATATATTAGCGTTAGATTTTCTTAAGAGATAAAAACAATTAGTCTTAAACTTTGATTCAAGATATGTGTAAGGCATGTTAGTTTGAGATAATTAATTAAATAAATAAAATTAAAATTAATTATATTCAATATAAATGTGTTAAGTAGCGCCCTTTTTTTTATTTGTTAAATTGATGAGTTTTTTTAATCAAAATATTATTATTGTGTCTTATAAAATTTATAATGTTACACTACACAGATAATATTAATGACAAATTTGATTCATTTAATTATTATGTTAATGAAAATTCTGTGTTCCAAGATCATCAGTAATTGTTGACCGATTGGGGGAAAAATATTAAGAAAAAAATAGTAATTTTTGATCGTTGAATGAATGAATTTGAAATCGTAGGATGATTGCAAAATCAGTCATAATCGTTGACCGGTTGGGGGGGAAAATATTAAGGAAAAAAAAGTAATTTCTTGACCGTTAGATGAATGAATTTGAGATCATAGAATGAGCTTGTTGAAGCCACTCTGTTTTATATTATAGATACCCAATGAATTGCACAGGTTTCCCCTGTTTTTTTCTTGTATGCAAACATTTTTCAATCAATGGAATTTTTTATCTTTTGAAAAAAAAAATTAATTTCAGGTCCCATAACATTTTTAATTTGGCGTGCCTTGAATTACGCTAATATGGATTCCAGACATTTGTTGCATCGTCAAGTAAAAAATAAAAAATTGAAATATTAGAATAATACTATTTTCAACAAATTATTTTTTAATCTAAATCATTGTATTATTCGAATCACATATGAATCTTCCAGCTTGGATATACATTGTTGAAAATGTCTCAAGGAGGAAGTTGTAATGTTGCATCAATTTATATTATTACTAGGGGTAACTTGTGTCTAAAAGCACAGTACAACGTAAAGAGGGATGTTAGTGACCATTAGATAAATCAATTTTATACTGTCGAATTAACTTATTGAAACTTGTCATATTTTATATTATCTATACTACTATAAAAATTGAGGATAAGTGAAAAACTTTTATTTGACAAAATTAACCCTATAAAAACAACTAATGCCACTCATATCTTACTTTCTCACAAACTAGTTATACATTTCTTTTTCTTGAGTAAAGGTTTACCGAGAGTCGCTCCTCCAAAGTGAATACATCCAATTCATTTTATCTTAATTGTTGCAATTAATGTCAGCACCGAGAGTCACTCATACCTTCTAGCTTCCATATTTGCATGCCTTCTAGATTCACGCCTTCCAGCTTCCCGCTTCCTGCCTTCTAGCTTCTCCCTTTCGTTATTTGCATATTTGTCTTTCTTATTGCTTGTGTTCGTTGCATTTTCTTTGTCAAATTAGCAAACAAATAGAGAAACATTCATGCTAGCAGTATAAGGTTCAAGGTGAGTTGTATTTAATCAATTTATATGTTTGAATTTGATGTTTTTCTATTAGTTGGCAAAGGAGCGGTCAAAGAAAGCATCAATTGGTATCACATCTCACATTAGATTTGGAAGACACCATGGAATTGTAAATTGATTAATAAAATTTCAAACCCTAGATATCTCAATCTCTTACACACACACGCGCGCACACACACACACACACACACACACACACATATATATATAGTGATTTATTTTTGTTTAGTTGTCTAGAACGTGGAATTTAAGGTTTTGTAATATCTGAAGTTTTGGAAAATCTAATTAGTGAATGATTAAGGGCACGTTTGGAAGTGCAAATGTAGTTTATTCAATTTCAAAACATTTATTAGTTGCAGATATCAAATTCACTCTTCGATTTCCTGATTAGATTACATAGTATGTTCTGGTTACCAATTATATTTGATCAACTTGTCCATGTGGCATTTTTCCTTACATTAGATTTGCTTGTATGTTTTTTACCTGCATTAGTGTATTGAGCAATGGTGAATTGATGTTACACTGGTTTGATTATTTTAACTTGGTTAGAGTCAGACTCCATTCTTATTTAACCGTCAAGCCGTTGCCATATATTGGTACAGTTTACCCATAAATTGTTGAGATTGTGATGTGGGATATCATAAGCCATGGATCACTTCAAAATCGGAACATTATTCAATTCAAGAAGGCAAGTACCTATTTCCCCTATCTCTCATTGAAGGGTTTTGTGTAAAAAGCTAGAGAAATAAAATTTGAATGTGCTAAATTTGTAGTTTGTTTAGTAAATGTTTGTTTCTTTGACCTCTAATTTGTTACAATCTATAATCTAGGATTTTGATTAATATGCAGATTGAAGTAGACTGATAGTAGGTTGAGTTGGATTAGAAACTATGCTACCAAATTAGATGTGGAGTGAAAGCCTGGGCATTGATGCTTGTGGGTGTTACAAAGTTAGCTGATGCGTTGAAGTGACTATGGGCCCAAAGGTCATCTTCGTTGCCCCATTTTTCAAGTATACTGACTTATTCATTGTATTTATCAATTCTCTTTAGAATGAATCTATTATGGCTCACTTTATTAAAAATATATGAATTTTATAGAATCATTTTTTCTTTTCAAATAAGTCAACAATCAAACTTCTGAATTGTTTTTATGTGACACGATCCCCCAATATTGGCAGAAAAAAGATGCATTAACTCTTTTGTTAGCATTCTCCTCATAAAATGACTTTATGACTAAAGTTAGGCGGTTTTATGATGTCACAAATGTGTTATCTTCAATGAATTTCACTAAAAAAGTATTATGAAATACTATTTAAAAGATTGATTACTGCAACAAAAATTATCTAATTAAAGAGATCTATCATCATTCTTTTAAATTTATCTAATTAAATAGATAAGTTAATTGCTAATACAAAAATTAATCTTTGCATTGAATTATGCATAGAACCATCATCATGAAACGAGGAAGCTAGCCTTCAGGTGGTTGTGGATGCCCAGAAAATCAGAAAGTGTATCTGCTGTTTCTTGACTTGTTAATGAGTCTAAGAAAAGAACAGTTGGGATTGAGCTCACAAATACCAACTTGAAGAAAAGCAAGGTGGTAGCACCCATCGGTGCGAATCCAAACTAGGTTATGAAGATGAAATTGCAAGCAAAAGTAAGATGTGAGACTTTGAAAAACGAGGGTGATAGGAGCAACTTGGAGCCGGATTCAAGGCAGACTCCAAAGAATTACCAATTGGATCTGGTGGCCAAAGATGGAGCTCAAAATTCATGATTGGAAAAGTCTAGACTGTGATTATTGTCCCCAATATTACAACCATGGTATCAATGTATGCTTCATTATGATGCTTCTATGCAATAGGGAAGGGTGATCAGCCTTAGCTTCATTATCTTGGGCTTCTATAGAGTGAGTCCTTTTAATACCTAGGCATTTAAGATTACAAAACTAAGCCTTCCGGATGATTCCTTAGGCATTCATCATTATGATTATTTCATCAATCCCTATTTTTCCAATATTCAAATAATTCAAGACTTATCATCTACAATGCATTATGTAATGCTAAATCTTGAAAGGACTCACTTGAAATGCATCTGAAATGCATTAATATATTCGGAATGTTTATACTAAATACAAGAGTTCTGGCATATAAACACCTCTGTGGAAATGTCAATTTGTCGTGTTTCCATTTTCTTGGGTGCTTCTATTAGTTGCCTAGCTTCTAATTCTGTCATCGTCATATTTGGTCAAGCTTGTATCTTGCTATTAGTTTGCTTCACTGATTAACAATGAGACGTGTGTTGGGATATGGTGAAAGGGATAATCACTAAAGCCTTGGATGTCAAAGACAACTTGTTGCCAAAATAAAGGAGGCAATGCAACATGAAATATAAGATCCGAGTGAAGTTTGATGAAGTGATTGATCTCTAGATTCTACAATTCTAAAAAGTGATGAGAGCTTAAGAAAAAGCAAAGAGGTTAGCGGTTGATCTAATGGTCATTACCCCTGTTGTTGGATTTTAAGATTGTGGGTTCAAACCTTGTTGTCCCTCTCCCCTTTAAAAGTGTCTGACCAAAAAAGAAATTATTGCAAATGTTCCTTCTTTTATAAAAATAAAAAAAAAAGAAAGAAAAAGCAATGCTATCTTTGAGCAATTTTGAGTGGCCTTGTTTTAATGGCCTGTGTGCAAATTGTGGCCTATGTTGGACTCATGCTTTGTTTTGAATGGTTTTTATCTTTCCTTGCAAGAGTTTAAGTTTGTGATAGCAATATATTCGAAAATTTTACGGTACATAGCTTTTATCAACTGTAATAAAGTGTTTAATTTGGACTTCATTTATGCAATGTTCCACAGAATGTGTTTGAACTATCCAATTGTGTTATTCTAATATGATTTGAACAAGTTCTTAAATAATTGGTTATGTGATATTGTTCAAGTGAAGATTTTTTCATCTGTTAAGTTGTAAACAACAACAACTATTGCAATATCTAGAGAAACTAGGAGAGCTGGTTTTGAACTGTCAGCTGCTCTATGTCAAGATGTACAACATAGCCATGTAAATATGGAGCTTCTGAGTAAGCTGTTGTAGGAGGATAGGTAAATTTACTTTCCTTATCTTTGGAAAAATAGTCAATTCCAACACAATTTTAGTATTCAACTTGCACACTTCAATATTTCAACACATTCTTCTAAAGTCATCTATTTGTTGTAATGGAGAAATGATGATTACAATCAAATGGCTAAATCCATAAAAAGCTATTTTAAGTACACTTGATATGTCGAGTGACACTCATGGATTAGTTAGTCTTTGGAAAGTTTTTAGCACTGGTACAGCCTCTGTAAAGAGAAAAAAAAATCAACCCTATAGGACATTTAGAGAAATTAATAGAAGGAAAACGAAGGACTAGGATATCTATATTTTGACTTACTTCCGCATTAAGCTCCGTCTGATCATCCACCTCTCATTCAAATAGATCTCATAAGAGTTGGATATGACTTCAAACTAATGATATGAACTACATTGGAGTTTAAATGTGATAGGTTCAAATGGAGAGGATCCAATTTCAAATGTTTATTGTGTACACTTTGACTTGGAAATTGATTCTTCAATAGAATTTATTTGATTGCCCTAAAAAAACATGTAAAATTCTTTCATTGCAACACAAAAAAAAACATGTTAGTTTCCTTCAAAGCCTGTGAAATGATACGTATGCTGCGAGCTATGAAGTGATATTTAGCCTAAACCCCAATAAATTCTACCCGCATCACTATGATTTATGAAGCTATTAGTTGGGGTAAAGACACAAAAACACTTTTTTTACAGGGGCTCTACCTAATAAATTAATTTGGCTCTCTTCATTCTAAATTCCTATTCATGATTTTTAACATGAGACTAAATTATGGCCCAATATAGTACCTTTGTCAAACAACTTTTACACATGGGAGTTTTGGTGTTGATGTTGAGATTTAATGTGCTTTAAACCCATAGGCAAACACACATAATCGAAGAATAAACCAAGAACATAAAACAATGAGAAGCAAGAAAGAACAAGACATACAGATTTTACGTGATTCAACAATTTGCCTACATCCATGAAGCTGCAGGAATTTCACTATTGAAAAGGAGGAATACAGAGGCAGCTATACAGTTACAATCAAACCCTAATCACTAAAGTAACAGGTTTTTATATGTCCTGCGCACTGGGTTACAAAACAAGCCCAAAAAATTTTCCCTGGGGCGTTGCCCAAGCCTCTACTCTATGGACTAAACCTCAAAAAATTTTCAATTAAAAACCACGCAATATTATTTTGGGTCGGGTCATCATCCGGATCAAACACACAAAACTAGACTCCACAAAGGCCTAACAAATCTCCCACTTGGAGGCTAGTTCAAACACCAACATCAACCGTAATCCTCCAAAAATAGTCTCTCATCCCTACAGCTCATCCTCCTGTCCTCAAGTTGAGAGACCCAAAGAAGCTAAACAAGACTTTAGCTACTCCATAGTAACCACTTTCGTGAACATGTCTGCCGGATTATCCCTTGTGTGAATCTTCTCCAAAGTAAATTGCCTATCCTAAAACAAAGAGCGAATAAAGTGATAATTTATGTTGATATGCTTGGTCCATGAATGCAAGATTGCATTCTTCGCCAGATGTATCGTACTATAACTATCGTTGAACAATTTAGAATTGTCTTATTCCTTACCCAACTCTTTCACGAAGCTTCTTAACTATACCATCTCCTTGCACGCCCCCTTGGCTGCAACATACTCCACCTCTATTGTTGAAATAGTCACTATTTTCTGTAGTCTCGAGACCCAACTGACTACCGCACTGCCCAATGTAAAAATATACCCTGTAGTGCTCTTCCTGCTATCAATGTCCCCTGGTAAATCATAATCTACAAACCCTTGTAAACAAATATTAGAACCCCCAAAATTCAAAGCCAAATCTGAAGTACCTCTCAAGTAGCGCAGAATCCACTTGACTGCTTCCCAATGCTCCTTGCCTTGATTTTCCATGAACCTACTAACAACTCCCACTGCATGAGCAATATCTGGCCTTGTATTAACCATGACATACATCAAACTACCTACTGCCGATGCATATGAAACCTTTTCCATAAAGTTCTGCTCTTCATTTGTTACTGCATGTTTTTCCTTCAAAAGCTTGAAGTGACTTGCCAAAGGTGTGCTAACTGGCTTAGCACTCTCCATGTTGAACCTTTTCAGCACCTTTTCAACATACTCCTCCTGTGACAACTTCAACTTTATGTTTGCCCCGTCCCTATTGATTCGCATGCCAATAATTTTCTTTGTAAAGCCTAAATTCTTAATTACAAACTCCTTTGACAGTTGTGCCTTAAGATTAATAATCTCATCCATGCTTCAACCTACAACAAACATATCATCTACATATAACAAAAGTATGAGATATGACGTATCAAGCTTCTTAAAATAACAACAATGGTCCCCATGACATCTACTAAACCCCGTAGCTACCATAAAAATATCAAACCTTTTATACCATTGCCTCGGAGCCTATTTCAACCCATACAAACTCTTTCTCAGCTTGCATACCTGATTCTCCTTGTCTTCCACAACATAACCTTTTGGTTAATACATAAAAATGTCCTCCTTCAAACCCCCTTGAAGGAAAACAGTTTTAACATCCAATTGTTCTAAATGTAGGTTCTCAACAACCACAATAATTAAGTACACATCTGATAGTAGAAATCTTAACAACAGGAAAAAAAATTTCAATGTAATCTATTCCTTGTTTCTGTTCAAAACCTTTGACTACCAACCTTGCCTTGTACCATTTGCTCCCATCAGATTCTTCCTTAATTCTGTAAACCTACTTGTTGTACAAAGCTCTCTTCCCCTTGGGGAATTGAACTAATTCTCAAGTCTGATTAGATAAGAGAGAATTCATCTCATCATCCATCGCATGCTCCCACTCCTTTTTGGACTCAACCTGCAATACTTCCTCAAAACATTATGGTTCACCGCTATTAGTTAACAACAAATAATTCAATGATGGAGAATAACATATCAGAGGTTTTACCGTACGTGTAGTTCTTCTAAGAAGAGGAGTTTGTGGATCTGCCAGTAGAGTAGATTGTATATTAGTATCCTAAGGATCTAAGACATTTCTATTAGGAATCCCCTCAAACTCTAAAAAGTCTAATTTTACCTTGGCCTCATTGGGTTAACTTAGTCTGTTTCTATATAAAACTGACTCATTAAATACCACATCAATACTCCTGCATGTTTGTCGATTCTCAAAATCATATAGCCTATACCCATAGTTATTAGTATCATAGCCTATAAACACATATTTACGAGACTTAGCATCAAGTTTATCCCTATCCTCCAATTCTAGATGCATATAGGCAATGCAACCAAAAACTCATAAATGAGATAAATTTATCTCCTTGCCTGTCCAAGCCTCTTCTGGCAATCCACAATTCAAAGGAACTGAAGGGTCTCCTGTTGATCAAATACACAGCAGTATTTACTGCATCAGCTCAAAATTGCTTAAGTAACCTAACATGTAATCTCATGCTCCTTGCACATTCTAGCATCATTCTATTCTTGCGCTCAGCAACTCCATTCTGTCTTGGCTTCTTTGGGACCGTTTTCAACCTTCGAATCTCATTCGCAGCACAGTAATCCTCAAACTCACTGTTACAATAGTCGCCACCATTATCTGATTTTAGGCACTTCAATTTCATCTCTGTTTCATTCTCAACTAATGCTTTCCAAATCTTGAAAACATCAAACACATCAGACTTATTCTTAAGGAAATAAACCCATAATTTTCTAGTAGTGTCTTCAATGAAAGTAAAAAAATAACGTGAACCATCAAAAGAAGATACCTTTGATGGATCCGACACGTTAATATAAACAAGCTCCAACTTCTCTATTTTCAGAGTCCTTGTTACCTTTGTAAAGCTGACCCTCTTTTGTTTCCCAAGAACACAATCCTCACAAAAATATAAATCTATTGACTTACAACGCGGTAATTTTTCCTTCAACAACGTTACCTTCATCCCCTTTTCGCTCATGTGGCCCAGCCTACGATGTCATGTAGTGCAGTCAATCCCTAATTCTATCACCATGATGCTATTGTAAATACCTGAAGATACATATAGAATTCCTTTCTTTTTACCACGAGCAAGAATCAATGCCTCCTTGCTCATCTTTCATGCATCTGATGTAAACAATGTGACCACTTCACCCTCTGACAACTAACCCACTAAAATAAGATTTCGTGTTAGACTAGGCACGTGTCTAACATCCTTTAATTTTAGAACCGTCCCTATCTGTCTAAGTAATCCGCATATCCCCTTTCCCAACTATATTGTAGGCTTCATCATCGCCCAAATACACTTTACCAAAGCTTCCCTGCATATAATTTTGTAGCATATTCATGCCTGGAGTAGCCTGGAATAAAGCTCCAAAGTCTATAATCCAAGATTCACTGCGAGAATCCAACGAACAAATCAAAGCATCATTATCAGATTTGTCAGCAATATTAGCAGTATTTTTACCTCTTTGATTATTCTCATTCTACTCCTTTCTCGGTGCCTTGCAGTCCCGCTTCCAGTGCCCCTTCTGACCACAGTTCTAGCAGTCCTCATCTTCGCCACGAGATTTACTTCGGCCTCTATTTCTCGAATACGACGTTCCCTTACCCTTTTTATTGCCTCCCTTATTCATAGGCATGCCTCTCTCCTCCGTATTGAGTGCTGAACCCAAAACAACATCCTCACCTGATGCTTTTCTCTGAGCCTTTTTGCCTAATATCAATGCCACAACATCCTCTAATTTTATCTTTACAGACCCAGAAGAATTGCTTACTGCCACGACAAGTCCATTCCAACTTTCTAGCAGACTTGATAAAAGAACAAGAGCTCTAATTTCATCCATAAATAATACTCATAGATTCTATCTGATTCGTGATCGTATTGAATTCGTTGATATGTTCAGCAACAATAGTATTTTCAGACATCTTTAGGTTAAACAACTTTTTCATAAGATATACCTTATTCACCACTGAAGGCTTTTCGTACATCTTTTCTAGGGCTTTGAATAAATTTGATGTTGTCTTTTCTTTGGCAATGTTCGACGTAACTAACGGCGCGAGGCACAGTCAATTCAGAACATCCCACTTTGCTTGCTCCATATCCGTTGGCTTCGTGCCATCGATAGGTTGATACAGATCCTTCTGATATAAAATATCCTCCATCTACATCTTCCAGAATGTATAGTTCATGCCATTGAATTTTTCGATCTTGACTTTCTCTTCAGCCATTGTATAAACCCTTGACCTCTTAACCCAGAGCTCTTATACCAGTTGTTGAGGTTTAATACACTTTAAACCCATAGACAAACACACACAATCGAAGAACAAACCAAGAATATAAAATAATGAGAAACAAGAAAGAACAAGATACACATATTTTATGTGGTTCGACAATTTGTCTACGTCCACGAAGCTGCAGAAATTTCACTATTGAGAAAAAGGAATACAGAGGGCGGCTATACAGTTAAAATCAAACCCTAATCACCAAAGTAACAAGNATATTTTATGTGGTTCGACAATTTGTCTACGTCCACGAAGCTGCAGAAATTTCACTATTGAGAAAAAAGAATACAGAGGGCGGCTATACAGTTAAAATCAAACCCTAATCACCAAAGTAACAAGTTTTTATATGTCCTTTACACCGGGCTACAAAACAGGCCTAAAAAAATAGGCTCAAGCTTCCGCTCCATGAACTAAGCCTCAAAAAAAATTTTAATTAAAAATCACGCAACATTATTTTGGGTCGGATCATCATCCAGATCAAACACACAAAATTAGGCTCCACAAAGGGCCAACAGTTGATGACTACCCAACAGATGATAGCACCTAAGCAAGAAATTTGGAATACAAATTGGTGAGAATTTCTAAATTTACTCTAACATAAAATTGCAAACTTATAAAGCTATAAAAATAATAGGGTGATTAAGAGAGCATATTCTTTGTGACCAGGTCATCGAATGCCTTAAAGCATGACACTAGGAGGTTAAGTGGATTACAGGGACTTGAAATTGGTAAATTGGAGGATGTTAATGCATTTTCTTCGAGTTCTTGTGCAGTCATGTCATTAGAAGCAAACAAGTGGTGTACCTAGTATGCTTTTGAGAGGCACTCTCATTGAAAATTCCATTTTGAGGAATCGAACTAGGTATTAGGTATGAATGTTGATGGGTCAGGCCCAAGGTCCCAACCCATGTTATAAGCCTGGTCCGATCTAAAGGTCCAATTCCAAGAGATACTGATAATCAAGCCCAAAGGAGTCTACATCCGAATAACCTTATTAAGACCAATGAGCTACATCATCAGGGGAGCATGCACAGTCATCTAAGAGCCTAAGGGTCATCCAAGAGCCTCACCCTCATCACCAAGGGAGCACCCAAGAGCCTCACCTCACCCTCGCAGCCCGGAGAGAGTCAACCTCCCTCATCCTTGGGAGAACACACCAACCATCACACCTCGCCTGTTGAGAAGATAATAGGTCGCCTCCACCGGATCACCTACCTAATTACTATCAAACGGTCTTAAGCCATAATGACCGTCAGATTAGCAATTCAATTACTACACCAAGCTACTATAAAATGTAAGCCTCTCCAACACTTGGGGGGCATCAGACTTATGCGGCATAACTTTCTCTCTTCTCTCAAAGCTTGCGACCTTCTACTCCTACCACACCGGGGTTAATAAAATCAGTGACAAACTTTGCCATTCAAAATGGACATAGGCCACGACCGAACCACTATAACCTTGTCTTCTCTCTCCCTCTATTTTACTTAATTTAATATTTTTTAATTGACTAGTGATGTGCAAACCGATTTTGTGCATCATCAGTTTGACGCCGTCTATGGGAACGATAAAATTCTCACCTAAACATTTTCTTTGTCGAATCAAAAGCGATCTCACTAGATCCATGAATCAGCTTGAAGACATTCCACCACAAGAGGAGGAGGAGGTTGCTCTTCCACCCAATCCAGTCCCAAATGTATAGTAGATGCTGGAGACTATGCAGCAGCTCATAGCCCAAAATCAGTAGATCTTGCAATTGATGCTCGGGCAACAAGAAGGAATACAGCCTGGACCTCAAGCTAGGGGAGCTCCACTCCTTAGTCATCAATGAGCTCCTTAACTAGGCGTTCCCCACCTAGGAGCCCCCTTGGGCACCCCTCATTCGGGAGTTCCCATGGGCGCCCCACACAGGGGAGCTCACCATGAGGGTCATCCTCCAGCTCACTGTAGTGGAGACCCTCCTCTCCTAGAGGACGAGGGTGAAAACCAAAGCATGGAGCATGAGAGCCATTTTCGTGGTAATTCCAGAGTACCTCCTCCCAATCAATGGGATGAAAAAATTCAAGAGGTACAAAATCAGCTTGGTAACATCTTCAACGCCATGAAGGTGCAGGGCCCCGAGATAGTGGATTACCTCGTAAGTCGAACTGACACACCTTTCAAGCCTGATGTGGTGAACTACCCGCTCCCTCAAAATTTCAAGATGCCTTCCGTCGAGACCTTTGATGGTACGAAGGATCCACTGGACCACCTTGAAACTTTTAAAACTTTGATGCAATTGCACAACGTCCTCGACGAAATCATGTGCAGAGCATTCCCAACCACCTTGAAGGGATCTGCTCGGCAATGGTTTGCCAAACTCTCCTCAGCCTCAATTGGCACATTTGTTGAACTTAGCAGGTCTTTTGTGTCATACTCCATAGGAGGACGCCGCCACCAGAAACCTGCCACTCATCTGCTTAGCATAAAGCAGGAACGAGACGAGAGCCTAAGGAGCTACTTCACTCATTTTAACGAGGAAGTCCTTCAGGTTGAAGAGCCTGATGATAAGGTCAGCATGACCACTTTCCTTGGAGGCCTTCGATCATCAAGTTTCCTTTTCTCGGTGATCAAACGCCCACCAAAGAGTATGCCAGAACTACTAGCGAAGGCCCAGAAATACATGAATGCTGAGGATATCACAAGGGCCAAGCGAGGTGAGTCTTCCAGAGCTGGGGAAAAACGAAAAGAAAGAGACAAGGATGACAAGAAGGAGAATAATGACAAGCGCGACAATAGAACAGAGAGGGTACTTGCTAAAGATCGGCTCAGTCCTGCTCTCCAGAGAGATCGACAGGTCTTCACTCCCCTCAATGCCGTTGTCGGGCACATCTTATTACAGATCCAGGATGACCCCGCGATAAAGTGGCCAGGGAAAATGAAGTCTCCCCCAACCCATAGGAACCCAAATAAGTATTGTCGCTTCCATTGCGACCATGACTATAACACCGATGATTGCTATGACCTCAAAAGGCAGATTGAGGAACTTATCCAACGGGGTCACCTACGACAGTATGTTGTTGGTAGAGGACAGGTGCTAGCACCACCCCGTAATCAGGAAGACCAACAACCTATCGGGGAAATTCACACCATCTCCGGGGGGCTTGCAGAGGGAGGAGAATCCCTATCTGTTATAAAGGCTCATGCCAGAAAAGTGAGGCACCCCGAGGAATTGCGCCCATCTAAGGTACCCAAACATGACAACAATGAGGTCATTTCCTTCTCAGACAAGGATTTGGAAGGAATCCAGCACCCCCATGACGACCCTTTGGTGCTCACCATGACCGTTACCAACTTCCAGGTGCGAAGGATTCTTGTGGACAGTGGCAACTCTGCAGATATTTTGTTCATAGAGGCTTATGACAAGCTCAACTTAGGCAGAGAAAGGTTGCAACCCATTAGGTCGCCCCTCATTGGGTTCTCAGGGGAAAAGGTATATCCCCAAGGGTCTATCACATTACCTGTCACAGCGGAAGTGGCACCCCGAAGATTCACGGTCAAGGTCAACTTTCTGGTGATAGATTGCCCTTCAGCCTACAACATTATCCTAGGGCTACCAGCTCTCAACAGTCTAAGAGTTGTGTCATCCACTTACTATCTCATCCTTCGTTTTCCAACCTTTAATGGAGTCGGAGAGGTCTGGGGAGACCAGGTAGCAGCGAGGGAGTGCTATGCCTCCTCAATGAAGCCTAGAAAGTCACAAGAAGTATTGCAGGTAGAGGTGCTGGATCCGCGGGATGATGCCAAGTTAGAAAGAGGAGAACCAGTAGAGGAGCTCAAACCAGTGGTCCTAGATGAGGAGTACCCAAATCAAAAAGCATAAATCGGATCGTACCTTTCTAAAGATTTGGTCTACCAGCTAAAAGACTTTTTGAAGCTCAACATGGATGTTTTTGCATGGTCTCATGCAGACCTTGAGGGCATCATCCCAGAGGTCGCCACGCACCACCTCAACGTCGACCCCTATTACAAGCCTGTTCGCCAAAAGTTAAAAGGTACTTCTACTAAAAGGGCCCAGGCAATGGACAAGGAGGTAGAAAAGTTGATAGAGAACGGAGCAGCCAGAGAAGTAGCCTATCCTAAGTGGCTCTCCAATGTGGTGATGGTAACTAAAGCTAATGGAAAGTGGCGACTCTACGTTGACTTTACTGAGCTCAACAAGGCGTGCCCAAAAGATAGTTATCCACTTCCGCGAGTTGACCTCCTCATTGACGCCACAGTAGGACATGAATTGCTTTCTTTCTTGGATGCATATTCTGGGTGTAACCAGATCAGCATGCACCACCCAGATCAGGAGAAGACATCGTTCATCACCCGAAAGGGAACCTATTGCTACAGGGTCATGCCCTTTAGATTAAAGAATGCAGGAGAAACCTATCAACGACTGGTGAATAAGATGTTCCAGTCTCAGATTGGGAAAACAATGGAAGTGTACGTGGATGACATGCTGGTAAAAAGTCTTAGGGTAGCAGACCATATTGACCACCTCCAAGAAGCCTTCAATGTACTCAGATCATACCACATGAAGCTGAATCTGGAGAAGTGCACCTTTGGCGTTGGGTCAGGAAAATTCCTCAATTTTATGGTTAATCAGAGGGGAATTGAGGCAAACCCCGACAAGATCAAGGCTATCCTTGATATGAAGTCGCCTTCCTCGACTAAGGAGCTCCAACGTCTCAATGGGAGAGTTACAGCACTCAACAGGTTTGTTTCAAAGTCTGCAGACAAATGTTTACCTTTCTTCAAGGTTCTTCGACAGAAGAGGCCTTTCAAAGGCTCAAAGCCTATTTGGCTAAGCCTCCTCTCTTGTCGCATGCCGCATCAGGAGAGATATTATACCTATACCTCTATGCTTCTTTCTTAGCAATAAGCTCCGTCCTCGTCAGAAACAATAATGGAGTACAAAAGCCTATCTATTATGTGAGCAGACCCTACCGAGGAGCTGAGATCAGATATTCGGGGCTAGAAAAGCTAGTGCTCGCCCTCGTCACAACAGCTAGGCGTCTTCGACATTATTTCCAGAGTCACACTGTGGTTGTGATCACAGGTCAGACTCTAAAAAGAGTCTTAGGAAAACCAGATGTATTAGGGAGACTCCTCAAGTGGGCAGTGGAACTAGGGGAGTTCGACATTTAGTACCAGCCAAGGACAACCATCAAAGCACAAGCATTGGCGGTCTTTATTGCTGAGCTTACGCCAATAGAGGAGAAGGTCAATGAGTTTTCCACACTTCAGAGCCTGGACACGCGAAGTGATCAAATATCCGGCGAGAACACCCAAATGCTCGACGAGGGAACCCAGATACTCAACGAGAATAATTAGGCAACCGAACCAAGTGCCCAGGATAACACAAGTGTCTAAGCGCCCAGGCGTCCAGGCGTGGCACCCAGGCCCCTCCTGGTACCCAGCCTAATGCTCAGGCTCCTTCTGGCGCCGAAATCTCCACCCCTGGCGCCCAGCTTGGCACCCAAGCCCTTCCTGGTACTCTAATCTCCTCTCCAGGTGCCCAGCCTTCCTCTTTGGGCGCCCAAGCACTCCTAGGCGCCCAGCTTGGCATCCAGACTCCCACTTTTCTCTCCAAGCCCTCCTCTCTATCACTCTGGAAGTTCTATGTAGATGGCTCTTCAACTAGTGGGGGAGNCTCTTCACCTCAGGTGGCCAGCCTTCCTCTTTGGGCGCCCAAGCACTCCTAGGCGCCCAGCTTGGCATCCAGACTCCCACTTTTCTCTCCAAGCCCTCCTCTCTATCACTCTGGAAGTTCTATGTAGATGGCTCTTCAACTAGTGGGGGAGGAAGAGCAGGGTTGATCTTGATCAGCCCCGACGGTACTCCTCTCCACCATGCAGTGAAGCTCCACTTTACAACTTCCAACAATAAGGCAGAATACGAAGCCCTCCTCTCTGGATTAAGATTGACAGTTGAAATGGAAGTACAACACCTGGTCACTTACAGTGATTCTCAACTGATTGTAAATCAAGTAAAGGGCGAGTTCGAGGCAAAAGGAGCCAGAATGCAGGAATACCTTGGCATGGTAACAAGCTTGATCACGAAATTCCAGTACTTCCAGATCTGTCACATCCCAAGAGAAGACAACATGGCCGCTGATGCAGTCACCAAACTCGCCTCATCCTTGGAAGCCCCACCAGAAGGACCAATATTCATTGGTCACCAGTTCGGACCAAGAAAGTTAGCCATGGACGCCATAAACGTCAACTGCGCATCGGCCGAGTCAAACTGGATGATCCCGATAAGGGACTACCTCCAAGCAGGTGTGTTGCCAAAGGACCCTCTACAGGCCAGGAAGATCTGGATACAAGCCTCCAAGTTCACTGTCTTACACGGCACCCTGTACAAGAGAGGCTACTCCTTGCCATTACTAAGATGCCTCTCACTTGAAGAAGCCGACTATGCCATGCGGGAAATCCATGAAGGTATTTGTGGAAATCACTCTGGTGGACGCTTCCTCGCCCACAAGGCGCTCAGACAAGGCTACTTCTGGCCTAGCATGATGAGAGACGCTCAGGAATTCGCCAAGAAGTGTGACAAGTGTCAACGCTTCGTCACTGTGACCAGGTAGCCACTAGAGGAACTCACAGTTATCACAAGTCCATGACCTTTCTCCAAATGGGGCATTGACTCTTGGGCCCCTACCTCTTAGTCGAGGCCAATGCAAGTTCGTGGTGGTAGCGGTGGACTACTTCATTAAATGGGCGGAGGTAGAATCCCTAGCAAAGATAACAGACGCAAAGGTCAAATATTTCATTTGGAAAAACCTGGTCTGTCGCTTCGGGATACCCCGTGCCATCGTCAGCGACAACGCTAAACAGTTTGACAACAAGCTCCTAAACTCTTTTTACTCTGACTTTAAAATAAAGCAACCTCATTTAAGCCCGGCGCACCCACAAGCAAATGGACAAGTAGAAGTTATGGTGAGAACGGTGCTTCACAATCTCAAGACAAGGCTCGAAAGGGCGAAGGGTCTTTGGGTTAACGAGCTCCCAGAAGTATTATGGGCCTACCGCACCACACCGAGAGCTCCAACTAGAGAAACTCCCTTCTCACTCGCCTTTGGAACTGAGGCGGTCATTCCTGTGGAAATCGGGGTGCATTCCTTGAGGGTCCAACACCACAACCCCTATACCAACGAGGAAGAACTTCGTATCAACCTCGACTTGGTAGAGGAGGCAAGGAAAATGGCTGTGGTCCGCAACGCGGAGTACAAGCGTCGAATGACAAAGTATTACAACTCAAGGGTGAAGTCTCGTTCCTTCCAGCCATGAGATTGGGTCCTCAAGAAAGTGATCCTCGCCACAAAGGATTCACGCGAAGGAAAGCTAGGACCAAATTGGGAAGGACCCTACCTCATAACAGAAGTGGTGAGGCCAGACACCTACAAGATCCAGAATTCTGAGGAGAAGGTCTTACCTCATCCATGGAATGCGGAGCACTTGAAGAGGTACTACCAATGGCACCTTGAGAGTAGAAACGTTGGAGACTTGGTGAAATTTTTGTGGAGCTATTGCTTTTTATGAGCAGAAAAATGAATAAAATTCTAGAGATTTACTTCTAAAAAATCTTTGCCTTTTCATATTCAACATCTCAACTTCAAAGTGGCATCAATGGCAAAAAACCACTTTTACAAAAATTGGACCACAAAATGATTTCCTAATTTCCTAAAAACAAAAATTAAAATCAAAAAGTCCCTAGCACTCTAACTACTCTCATGGTCGTCATCCCCCTCCTCCTCGTCATCATCATTCTCAACATCGTTAGAGCTCCCATCACTATCCTCAGGTGCCTCAGTTGGCAAGAAGCCTGAGACATCAATGTCGGGGAAGGCGGCAAAAATATTTCCCCGGAGCTCCTCATAACCATCAATGAAAGCATCTAGAATGTCATTCTCTAGGTCTGCCTCAACCCGAGAAGCTCTTTCTTGAGCAGCCTTTACCTCTGCCTCAAGGGCAGCCTCTCTGAGCATGGCCTTCTCGCGGGTCTTTTCAAGCTCAGCCTTACTGAGCGTAGCCCTCTCACGGACCTCCGCAAGCTTAGTCTCGAGCGTGGCCGCCCTCCCATGGGCCATCGAAAGCTCAGCCTCACTGAGTTTGGCTCTCTCACGGACCTCCACAAGCTTAGTCTCGAGCGTGGGTGCCCTTCCATGGGCCATTGAAAGCTCAGCCTCACTGAGCGTGGCCCTCTCACAGACCTCAGCAAGCTCAACCTTGAGCCTGACCATCCTCCTATGGATTGCCGAAAGCTCAGCCTCAAGACCAGTCGCCCTCTTACGAGATGCCACAAGGTCAGCATCATAAATCCTGCCAGCACCTTCAAACTCGGTTATCTTCTCTTGAGCAGCACGAAGATCATTTTGCACAACTTCATTATCATGCTTTAGCTTGTGATAAAGAAGGGTCCTTGATAATAAACACATAGATGCTGATGAAGCCTGGTGAAAAACAGAAGGCAAAAGAAGGTCAGACATTTATGGAAGGGAGAAATGAGAGAAAATAAACTCTTACCTGAGCCCAGCCTTCAAGGAAAGAGCTAAGAATTCCCTCCGTACCCAAGGCTCCAATCTCAACCACATCCTTCTTGCAAAAAAATAACCCAAGCCGATCCTTGATGACCGATGCATTGCCTAGCATGGAACAAATCTGAGAAAGTACTCCGCCAGGGTTCCCCATAGGATGGGTGGCTGAACGGGGGGTAAAAGGTGTGGCCAGTAAGCGAGACTCTATTGTGGAAGGTCCAATTGAGGGAGTCTTCAACTGAGGAGACGCCTCTGGAGGAGCCACTTTATGGGAGAATGCCCAAGGTACCACTTAAGGAGCTGGTAGTGAAGAGCACGCCTCAGGCGGTAAGGTCACTTGGGAGGCATTGCGCGTCATCAACTTAGAAGTTTTCTTCACCACCTTAGAAGAAGGAGAACTCCTATCAGAGAGGCGAGATCCGAGCTTCTCCCTGTCTATAGCTGCAAAGCAAATAAAATGTTACCTAGATGGCAAACACCAAGTAAAAGAGAAAGCTGCAAAGGAACTAACTCACTTTTCCTTTTCGAAGAAGAGCCACCAGACCTCAGGGTAGCACCACCATCTTTGGACATAAGGACTCCAAAATCTTTTTCAGGATAAACTCTCAACGCCTCCAGTTTCCACTCTTGGCCCGGAGAAAGCACAGGGGGATCTGCAAGAGGAATGATGAGTAAAAAAAGAAAAAAGAGAGAAAGTGTGTGGTGTACCAAGTTTCTTAGGGGTACCCCATCCTCTTGGTACCAAAGTCCTATTTGCCTCTACAGCCCACTCTCCACCGATAAATATAAAGCGAGATTTCCAACTATGACAGTTGGACCGCAGTCCGGTGATCAACTTGTCTTTTGTGGTAAAATAATACCAGCCCCGATTGGAAGCAGGGGTCTTGCTCAAAGTATAAGCACCATGAAATTACTTAGGTGAGGCATCCTCATGATGCACTTTTCTCCACAACACCAGGAAGCTCAACAAAACCCTCCAAACCGTTGGGTGACAGTCACCCCGGGGTGAGTGAAAAATAATGGAGAATGCGGCAAATAGAATGAGACATGGGAAACCTGAGTCCAGCGTCAAGCATCTCTTCATAAACAACAATATCACTCGACGAGTTGTCAGAAGCAAGCTCACTCACCTCAGCTCGGCGACACAGCACAGTCGGAGGAATATGATAAACAAAAATAATCCTCAAGAGCTCATCACCAGTATTGAGAATGCTAGAAAGGGTACTCACCTTGGTCCATCATCAATTATTTTGCTTCTATGTTTTTTCTTATGGGAACGTGAGAAGTTACCTGAACCATCGTCAGGGAGGTCTTGAGTAATCTGACTTTGCGAAAATCCACCAAAAGGAACCATCATGTGCGTCCCAACCGCATAGCCAGGCAGAACGCCCAGTCTGTCTGCGCGCCCAGGCTGTCCGCGCACCCAGGCAGCACACCCAGGCTGTCCGGTCACCCAGGCGGCTCGCCTAGGGTATCCGCGCACCTAGGGAGCACGCCCAGATCAGTGCCCTCCACGCCCAGCTCACCATGCTCGCCCATATGGGCGCCCAACACTCTCTCCTACTCGCTTACCACGTGGGCTGCACACCTCCTTGCGTGATCAGTAAAGGCGCCCAGCGCCTGGACAGCAGCGGCGCCAAGCGCCTGCGACGTCCCAAATATCTCCACGCCGGCGTCTACCTCATCCTCTATCTCTCCTTGGATCACTGCAACAACCCCATGATGATTACTTCCTTCATTCGCCATGGATTCCTAACACAATTCCTTGGAGGATTCTTGGAGATAAAAACCCTTTTTTCACTTTCTCAAGTTTCAATGGAATGAGTGAAGTGGAGATAGCTGCTATTTATACATAGGGTTTTTTGAAAACAAGGAAAAGGCACAAAGGCTCCATTCAAAACCAAGGGCTTTTCTGGCAAAAAAAAAAATCGGATTTAAAAGGGGGTGTACGCTATTTTGACTGTAACTTTTGATCCATAACTCTAAACGGGGCCCATAATATGTCAAATCGATGCTCTCAATGAGCTCTACAAAATTTATTACCAGCAGCAACGAACGACGACAAAAAAACCACAAAAAAGACCTATAAGTATATGTTTTGGCCTTCCAAAGTTTTTCCAATTTTGCCGTTCGGCCAAAAATTCAAACTCAACCGAATGCCCACCTTTCTAAGTTCCTTGAATGCAGGGCATTGAAGGGCAAATGATGGGCCAGGCCCAACCCATGTTATAAGCCTAGTCCGATCTAAAGGCTCAATTCTAAGAGATCCGGATAATCAAGCCCAAAGGAGTTTATATCCGGATAACCTGATTAAGATTAAGAAGCTACATCAGCAGGGGAGCATACACAGTCATCTAAGAGCCTAATGGTCATCCATGAGCCTCACCCTAATCACCAAGGGAGCACCCAAGAGCCTCACCCTCGTAGCCCGGAGAGAATCAACCTCCCTCATCCTTGATCAAGTCCTTGGGAGAGCACATCAACCATCACACCTCGCCTGTTGAGAAGATAATAGGTCGCCTCCACTGGATCAGCTACCTAATTACTATCAAACAGTCTTAAGCCATAATGACCGTCAAAATAGCAATTCAATTACTATACCAAGCTACTATAAAATGTAAGCCCCTCTAACACTTGGGGGGCATCAGACTTATTCGAGCGTAACTTTCTCTCTTCTCTCAAAGCTTGCAACCTTCTACCCCTAACACACCGGAGTTAATAAAATTAGCGGCAAACTTTGCCATTCAAAGTGGACGTAGGCTACGGCCGAACCAATATAACCTTGTCTTCTTTCTCCCTCTATTTTGCTTAATTTTATATTGTTTAATTGACTAGTGGTGTGCAAATTGATTTTGTGCACCATCAAATATAATTTCAAATTTGTTATTTTCTTCTTTTCTCATTTAAATCTTTGTAGTTAAACCTTAACCCCGATGGTTATTGTGGAAGAATTGGACTAAGTATTGGGGATCAATTATTTTATGGGTCCTATGAATACTAGAGTTTTTGCTTTTGTATTTGCTAATCTATTCGAGCACTTGTAAAGTAGGAGTTTCCGAATTACCTAAATCTAGAAACATTAGTGATATTCTTCTACTATTTTCATTGAATTGTCCTAGGTTGTGGTTCTTGGGTGAACTTTTGATCTTGGTTTTGGTTATTAACTCTTTTGATTTTTGTTTTAACGTTGAAGAATGTGAACAAATTAATTCATAATGGACACCTAAAAAACATTTCTAACACTATTTTAAGCACTTGTCTATGAAGATTGACAAAGACATTTACCTTTCATATGCTTGATTATTATTATGTTTCATTACTTTATATTGATATTTTTATGATTTTGGTTTGGTCTATTAATAATTTCTATGATCTATTTTATTTTTAAGCATAAAAACTAGATTGAGTGTGTTATATTGATGTTTTTTTTTTTTTGAGTTTGGCATATATGATTAGGCATTTAGCAATGATGGTGAGTATGTCGAAATTGACGAATGATGAGCATGCTTCCTGTGCATTCATTTCAACATTCCTCTATGGGCAGCTTCATATAAATAATCCATAGATCAAATTTTTTTCTAAAAAGTCGTTCTTGGCCTTTAATTGCATAATTTATTTTGCATATTTGCAGAATACAATTTGTTTCAAACTTGTTAAATTGTTTAAATTAATGGTTTTTACATTTCTTGGAATTTCTTGCCAAACAAAATGGGTGCATTAGATTTAGGATTGTGAAGCTAAAATTGTGTTATCGTCACAATTTTTACAGACAAGGTTCTTAATTTTTATGAGTTTATACACCAAATACCTACGAGCAACAATCTCCATAATCATTATTTTAAACCAAAGTTTTATTACATTCTTTGCTAAACAACCATTACATTATGTGTGTGTGTGTGTGTGTACACACACACTGCTAAAACAAATTAACAAAAAGATTATGTTGCATATAGTGTTGGAAAAGTGGGAATTGACTAATTCTTCAATTAACTAAAAGTAATGATGAGTTTAAACATCTCTCAAGATTGCAAGTTTTAGATATGTGCCTCTATTAATTCCTTTGTACTAAAATAATATCTATTTATCAAGAAATGATCATATCCACTCTTATTCCAAATATGCGGAAAAGATAAAGAATTACTTGAAATACATGTGTTTTAAGTGTAAAAA
This sequence comes from Ilex paraguariensis, assembly GCA_963454935.2. Lineage (NCBI taxonomy): Eukaryota > Viridiplantae > Streptophyta > Magnoliopsida > Aquifoliales > Aquifoliaceae > Ilex > Ilex paraguariensis. The sequence continues at coordinate 20,568 of CAUOFW020008002.1, read as the reverse complement.
GACTCACAAGAGTTGGTTTTCTACTGATATGGAAAACATAGTTGATTAATTGTTCTTGAAAGTAATGCACAACTTCAATACATAAATATTTTATCCTCAAAACAGTTCACATGTAATGCATATGTGCACTCACCAGTACACTAAAATATACACACACGTACCCCACACATACTATAACACTAAAATGCACACACATCCTAATGCATTAAAACAAATACACTAAAACATGACTAAGACACACATACACACATAGAGATGTGAAGTTGGACATATAGTGTAGCCTGGATGGATACGTACTGAAATAGCTCTTCAATCTTATAGACTCTCCTTGGTCAAGTGAATGCAAATGTAATTGGAAATTGTTACACCCATTTGGAAGTAAGTTGTACTATGTTGAAATGAGAATGCTTTGATTGAAGTTCAATACATCAAAAGCAAGATGGTTACTAAAATATTAGTTTATGTCCTGAGCCTCTTTGTTGATTTTTTGACTGAAAATTTTCTTGCCCACAGTAGAAGAAAATGTGAAAAGTGAAAGGAAACGAAGGAATATAAGCTCTGTCACTATTAGTTATGCTCTGTTTGGTAGAAAGAATGGAAAGTAAGATACGTTTTTTATCCTTCAAAGAAGGAAAGTAGGAATAATACATTTTCCTTCCTGTGTGTTTAGTAGGATGGATGAAAAATAAAAATAATTAATTATTTTTTATGTTTAGAAAGATGGAAAAATATTTTTTTATTTTTTATTATTTATTTTTAAAAAAAAGTATATAAATACATATTTTATCACTATATTTATATATTTATGAAATTAATATATACATAATATATGTATATATCAAAGGATATACTACTACAAGAAAAGAGGTTTTTTGTATCAGCAATTTGCCGACTCAAAAGATCACATTGCCATCGGCAAATAGTATTTACGACAGCAACGTGATCTTTTGAGTCAACAAATTGGGGGTGGCAAGCAATAGGCGTTGTAAAAGATTTTGCATCAGCAAGTAACCGTCATAAAATTTTTTGCATCGGCAATTAACCTTCATAAAAGTTTTTGCATCGGCAAAACCCGATGCAAATGCGCCGTCGCAAAAAAATCATAGATCCGACCTTTTTTATTTGCATTAGAAATTTTTCGTCGCAAAAAATCCATATGTGATGGTTTAAATTCGTTGGAAAAGGTATTATTAGCCACAGTTGGGGACCATCGCAAAAAATCCCATTCGCAGCAGTTAAAATCTGTCACAAAAAGATATTATTAGCCACAGTACGAAACGGTCGCAGCAAACTCATTTACAACGGTTTTAATCCGTCGCAAAAGATATTATTAGCCATAATAAGGGACAGTCTCAACAAACCCATTTCCAACAGCTTTTAACCATCGCAAAAGATATTATTCACCTTGGCAGAAGGCTAACGCAAAAAAAATGATATTACTCTTTTGACGTTATTTGTGTCAAAAAACTTGTTTTCATAAATAATTTTTTTTAAAGAATCTAATTCTCTCTTTCACATGTTTCTCTACACTTGTGTACATATCCAATACATTACCCATAACATCATTTGATTACAATAATAAGACACATCTCTCAAATCAAAAGAATATAAATTTAAAAATAAAAATATATTAAGTACAAGTAAATAACATCCGAAATTTAAAAAAAAAAATATTCCAATCTACGTAATGAAAGTGTCAATGCATAATAAAAAAATTTAGTCTCTCAATGCACCATTTGCTCTGTAAACAGGCACAATGTGTACTCTCTACTCATGCGTCATCTACTCTCTGTGCTATCTACTCATTTGATAACACTTGCAAAAGATACGATTTGTGTTATTATTGTCAATATTATGTTTGGTTGCTAATTATATACATATTAATTAAGATAAAATATACATCACTAGACGGCCAGGCAACACTTTTTTCCACTGCCTGCCCAACAGGAATTACACTAAGAAAAGGTCTTATCAAATAAGTATTAGGCACTATTGCTTCCTCAACATATACGTTCGAAAAATCAGGTTCCAATGGTACTTTCTCTACTTCTTTCGATGGGTCCACACTAAGAAAGATCCCCTTTACCAGTACTTGCATTGGTAAATGGGAATTAAGCAGATCTACTTTTGTATGAACCTACAACCACAAGTGTTAACAACTTTTAGAAGTCAAAACCAATACAATTGAAAAAAAAAAATTACAATTGTAAATCAATGTATCACACAATGTCATACACTATGTTTACCATACACATGCACTTACCTCAGTATTGTTCAGACCTAGTGCATGCTTTCTCTTTTCTGCCCTAACAACATGTGTCTACCAAAAAAAAAAATGCAAGCAACACTTCATTTGTCAGTATAAATAGCAATGACAAAACTACATGAATTAGTATTCTAGATTTTAGTTGAATTCTCTCGTTGGGGATCGTATCGAGATAACTTAGTTTTCTACATTTTTCTATCACCGAAGAGTAGGTGTATGCCCATTTTCATGGAAAATGGATCAAGAAATCTCGAATGAATTCAAGGACATACTCGAAGAAATTCTGACCGCCGGTCGGAACGGTTTGTGGGTTCCGAACAGCTATAGTAGCTGAACCTAATAAGATAGCATGATTTTCCTACTCCTAGAGGGAAAGATCCTTCCCTTTTGGGTCAGTTGTGGGCGAGGAGGGATTCGAACCCCCGACACCATGGTTCGTAGCCACGTGCTCTAATCCTCTAGATAATATTATTTTCATATAAATGTAGATAGGTGAAAGATATGTGAAAATTGCATAAAATATTACTAGAAGAAGAGGATATATGATTACTTGGTATATCTATTATACGACCATTAACTAAAATATGTCTATGATTAACTAATTGGCGGGCTCCGGGAATAGTCGGAGCCATACCTAATCGAAAAAGGATGTTATCCAAACGCATTTCAAGTAATTGTAGCAAAACCTGACCTGCCCATTTTCATGGAAAATGGATCACGAACTAGCATATTGCCAATGCGGAAAAATATGTTGCAAATTGAAAAACTAAGATATTTTATACAAACCTATTCAAAAGACCGTGGACATGGTGAGGGTATTGGTAACTCGTGTTGCCCCTGTGTAGATGGTGTACGTCCATATTCGTGTGGCTCTCTGAGTGGCCGATAAATACTATATGCATCTGGAACCTACAACGTATTTAGGACATATTAAGCTACACATTTTGGAAATTGATAAGTTATTGAAACAATAATATCAACTATTCACTCTACTCCACCTATCCAACCCCAGAGCATCCACTCTCCTCCAGGCGAGAACGTATCAAATCAAGTTGTTGACACATATCATTAATCTCGTCTCAAAAATCTTCTCTTAACTCCTCTTGTAGCTCTTGACGCATCCTATTTCTTTCCAAGTCTGCAGATACCTAAGATAAAGTGGAGGCTTGGTCGTATACATCACTCCACAAGACTCCTGAACCATAAGTTCGCACATAGCCATGACCATTCTCTCCAACTAAGTCATGGAATACCTTGTTCCGAATATCTGAAATCTACTCCATCTCTAGCACCTCAGTGAGTCGCTGTGTGACTTCTTCCTACCATGTTTCAACATGAGCATATCCAGTTAAGTTACAATAGAATTGTACTAGAAATTTGTACATACCATATAACCTGCCGTCTCCTTATCACATGGAGCGCCATTCTTTGTACGTGTTTTGATGAACACACTCATTTTTTCTATATTTTCTCCATTATTTTCCATCTTAATTCTTAGTTAAAAATACATATTTTAATTGTAAGTTGAAATAGAAAAACAACAACATGCCAAAACCTATTATTTTTCATAACAACTTACATCCATCCGAACATTAGGAAAGGGTGTTCGCCCTATCCTATGTGTCAAGCCTCGCAATGCACGATTCTTAGAATTTCGCTTCGATATTGCCTATAACATTAATAATATAAAAATAAATTTTACTATTTCAATATATGTCAATAATAAAAACTAATATGTGCACATACATTTGCTTCATCAGTACCCCAATATTGCACAAGTGTACGCCATTTCTCAGGTACCACCAGATCAAGGACTCTTGACAAATGCTCCTCATCTGTAGTAGCACTATCATAATACTGTGCCTTCAGCTTAGCTTTCCAGTCCTTCCAAATCTTTCCACAAATTTTCAAGCAGATCTTTCTAAACTCTAGAGGAGTACTAGTGTTATCCTAGCATCACGATTCCACCCCAGGTTGGAACAAAATACAATGTCAAGTAACTTTTCTATAAGAGAGAAATTCTAAATAAAATATATGATATCAATTTGCAATATGAAAGTCATTGCATGAAGCACATAACAGTTGATAATTTGGACAGTTACATACAACTAAAAAATCCATTTAACTATGAAAGCACAATTCATTATACCTGTACCTCTTTCCAAAACCAATCTTTTGTATCTTTAGATATATATATATATATATATATATATATCTCTATGAAAGATAGTTAAGTAAGAATAGATGGCCATTGCGAACCAAAATACCCAATTTTGACTTGAACTTGATAGCTAATGGTCCAATTGGTTGTCACTTATGATTAAATTGAAGTTTCATCTTTTTATTAGTACCCCAAGTCCTACCATCCACTACTGGTCCTTGACGTCTGGTGATTGCAGATGAGTCACTTGTGCCATTATTTATTTATAATTGATGGGAACATAAAAAATAATAAGGTAATATCCATCCATGTAATGAAAATTTACAAATAAATAAAATATAAACATACCTTCCCCATTTGATTGGGTAGGAGCATTATTAGTGGTCTGACCAGTAGGATGTGATGAATGTGCTATGATGGGTACTCTAACTCGTCTATGTCGGGGGAGTTGCATTGGTGGTGGGATAGGATTAACAAATGATGCAGGTTGGGCGTCAGAGTTTTGCAACACGTCTGTCATGGTCATATGACATACCTTCCTCTTTGATTGCATGGTAAATCTATCTTTATATAATTGTTGAATACAAAATAAGCATAAGTAATTTTTGTGCAAAAAAATAATACACAATCATAACATCTCAAGAAAGTACTAATATACGTAAAGATATAAAACAATAGCAATGTATCTATACATAACTACTAACTCAAATAAAAAATATAACATCAATGGCATGTTAATAAATATTCAACTATTATCATCGTCATCCATGTCATATTCCTCCATCAGAACAACATCCGAGTCAACTGTTACTCCTTCTACTCCTTGTCTCACCCAACCAATATCCTCATTGCGGAGCACCACATCTTTATTCAGGAGCACCACATCTTTATTCAATTGTTGACTGCTAAATGTCTCAACTTGTGGGTCTTTATTTTGCATGTCAAATAAATCTCTCGGGGACATCTGCACAGCAACATGCCATTTAGGTTCCACAGGATTTGGCGTATACCAAATTTGCTCTGCTTGGGACGCCAAGATAAATGGTTCATCAATCAATCGATCAGCTCGATACAACAAATTGTTGAAGTTGACCAACATGAATCTATATTCATCTTCTTTCTTTCCCAAATTGTTATCAACCCAATCATACTTAAATAAAATATATTTCATGTCATTAGCATACCGAACTTCAACAATGTCTATTAATACTCCATAGTAGGATACGACCCTACGCGAGGGTTTTTGTCTTTCCGACTAGCATAACTCACAGTACTCGCCTTTAAAGTAGCACCACTATTTTGTGTACTTCGGCTTTTACCAATATATCATTTACTATATGCATATATAATATTTATCTATTATATATTATGGATATATTAATTTCATATATAAATATAATAGTAAAATATGCATGTATACAATTTTTATTCTTTCACTTTTATATTCTACCAAATATAAAAAAAATCAATCATTTCTATTTTTCATCCCTCCAACCAAACACAAAGGGATGAAGGAATCATCCCTTGAATGATAGAAAATATATCACTTCCACTATTTATCCTTCCATTTTTTGTCGAAGTAATTAACGTGAATGCACGTGTGCACCAACTAGTAGATGTAATATGTAGAGTCCAATCTCTGAAGTGTCTGTTTGGGTGGCTGCCACAATTGCCTTATTTTCTCAACTTGGTAGCAATCTGAGTAACAAAGATGATAGGTGAATACCATATCTACTCCAACATGCTATTAAATTCATTGATTTTTGACATGATCGTTAACATTAAATATTGAACGGGGTCTTTTTTTTTGCTAAATATAAATTGAGAATAAAGGAAAAAAGTGTGTACAAGAGATATAATCGAGCATCAAGGCTCGCGACATGCCCAAAGATTTTACAAGGCTTTTTTACTCCTACAGTTGGGCCGACCCTGGTGTTAGTTATAGTTCAAATGGAGCCGAATTATGACTCAAAAAATATAATTACAATTTCATCAAAGTTAAGTTAAATTAGGATTTATCACAATATTTTAAATCAATCTTATTTTGTCATAACCGTAATTGATTAAACTTTTAAGGTACCTTATTAAATTATAAGTTTTGGTATAATAACAATAGATAACCTCTTTAACTTCAGTTTTTTCATCCCCACAAAGCCAAGAAGGATATGTTTGACGCGTTGTGGAGAAATTGATAAACAATGCAGAAGGTGATACCCATGATAGTAGAGAAAAAAAAATCTACACAGACAAATTACTAGCACAAAAAATCTTGGTCACTAAATACTATCCCTGTAATGAGGTCCCCCGAGGTCCAAGAATGTGTGACATAGTTGTTATGATTAGATTATGACATCGGAAACTTAATATTGTACGGTATTTTTAATCCATTTCTAAATTTACATGTTTAAAATTTTGTTATTTTATTATTTCATTTGATTTTATTATTTTTATGATCAATAATTACAAATAACTAAAACCAACATCCACGACTAAATTTTTTTTTTTTTTTTGCGGTATGTTATCCACTTTTATGTACAAATATACTATGGTACTAAAAAATTAATTTTTAATAACATAATTCTATTCTCGCCACTAAAGCAATCTCAAAAGAATCAAAACTTAAAGAGTAGGGTCATTGATTGAGAAAAATTAGGCCATGCATGTTTGACGGGTTACACGGGAATTGACAGTGTAGAACGTGACACCCACTAGCTTGCACTTTCTTTCGAAGACTTCCAAACTTATCTTCAAGATTGTGGCGTTGAAATTTATAAATTTTTTAGACTAATTAATAATNAAAGTAGGGTCATTGATTGAGAAAAATTAGGCCGTGCATGTTTGACGGGTTACACGGGAATTGACAGTATAGAACGTGACACCCACTAGCTTGCACTTTCTTTCGAAGACTTCCAAGCTTATCTTCAAGATTGTGGCGTTGAAATTTATAAATTTTTTAGACTAATTAATAATCTTTTTGGCTAAATTGTAATTAAATGGAGTTAAACTATGACAAAAGAGTGAGAATAGATCGTAATATTAAACAATTGGTAAAGTGACAATCAATCATAAAATATTAAATCGATAATAAAGTGTAAAGATCGATTTCACACAAACTCATTCATTTTTCCTATAAAGTTGGCTAAAACACATTGCTGCATTTTTTTTAAAAAAAAATATTGAATGAATATGACAGATATCAGCATGCTATGTAATAAAGTTTTCTTTTGATTTTGGTGTTGGATGAATTTACGTGACTATGAAAAAAATTGTTATTAGACAACGCCAAAAATTTAATCTTAGTTGAGAAACAACTAAACAATGTACGAACGATATAGAGGTTTTTTTATTTTGTGTAATGATTTTTTGTTTAGTTGCTCAACTTACTCATGCATATTTATTTTAATTATGAGTCGTGTTTCTTGATATAAATTACTAATTTGATTATATAAATTATGTTTATACAAGTTAATATTGTTTAGGCTTATGTCTTTAGAGAAAATTTATCATTTGAAAAAAAAAAAATGATCGACATTAAGTGACAATTTTTTTTGTTGTTACTCCATACCAGAATTAGTAGGAAAATGTAGGAATACAATTTCCTGTCAACTACGGCAAAATCACGCTAGCTAGCACAAAAAATCTTATTGGTTGCTAAAAGTCTTTACTTGCTAAAGTCTTCGTAGAATTCCATCATTGCCCACCAAGCCCATTGAATCTATGCTTGTTTGACGGGTTTGGATGGAATTGACAATACAAAATGTGATGGTTGTAAGAAATATTCATAATCAGCCTTTCAATAACATTTGACTAAACTACTAAAGGTGAATAAATCTGTCCATCTATATACATTTACCATTCACTTTATCGAGAAATGATATGAGAAATTGTTTGTATCCCACTACTTACCGATCAAAGTTTTATTTAATACATTAAAATTAAGTTTCTTCGGCCAAACTCTCTCACGTTGTCATATAACCACTTCCAACAAACCACGCCTCTTATATTTAACAAGAAAAATATTGTTTGAATTTAATTTGAGTACCTATTAAGTCCCTAAATTTCGGTATATGATAACAATACATTACTCTTTGATGTCTTAGTTTTTTCATCCCCACCAAGCCCAGAAAGATATGTTTGACGCGTTATGGAGGAATTGACTTACAAAATAGAAGGTCATAGTGGAGAAAGAATCTACATAGACAGAGATGAAAATTGACAATGAAGACCTGTTAATACAAACAAATTACTAGCACAAAAAGTCTTGGTCATTAAAAGACTATCCCTGTAATAAGGTCCCCCAACGTTCAAAAATATGTGACATAGTTGTTATGGTTAGAGTATCACATTAGAAACTTAACGTCGTATGGTATTTTTAATCCATTCCTAAATTGACATGTTTTATTTTTATTTCACTTGATTTTATTATTTTATGATAAATAATTGCAAATAACTTAAACCAACATCTACAACTATTTTTTTTTTTTTTTGCAGTATGGAATCTATTTTTTATTCAAATATAATATGGTATCAAAAAATTAATTTTTAGTAACACAATTTTATCCTTGTCTCTAAAGCAATCTCAAAAGAATCTAAACTGAAAGAGTAGGGTCATTGACTGAGAAAAATTAGGTTGTGCATGTTTGACGAGTTACATAGGAAGACTTCCAAGCTTATTTCTAAGATTGTGTTACTGAAATTTATAAATTTTTTAGGCAAATTAATACTTTTTTTGGCCAAATTATAATTAAATGGAGTAAGTTATGACAAAAAAGTGAGAATGGATTGTAATGTTATACAATTGATAGTGGACTATAAGGATCAATCTCAAACAAAATCATTTTTTTTTGTAATCTAAAAAATTAAGTTGTAACATCGCCCTTATTATGTAATAATTTTGATATAATCTAAAAAAAAAAATTTTTTGGTATCGATATCATATAAAATTAGGTTTTTCACTTCTCTCGTCAGTTCAACTTGGACAGATTGGTTAAATTGAGAGGTCACTTGGACTCAACATATATTCAATCAGGGTTGGGTGTGGGTAGAAATTTTGCATCATGATTCACACGGTAAAGAGTCCTATTTTGAAACAAAAATCATTGACAATTTTTTACTAGAATAATGAAAGGGTTATTTATAAAATGTCCCCTTCAAGTTTAGATCACATTCAATCAACTCCCTCTGATTTTAGTTTCAATAATTTACCCCCTCAAAGTTTGAATATTTATAAATTAAGTCAAGTCATTAATTTTTACACAGAAATATGACAAAAAACATTCATTTGCAAATTACATGATCTCAAATTCTACTATGAGACAAGGTCTTCGAAAGAAGAATGGGGAGGTTTTTTACATAAGAAAAAGATTTTGAATTCAAGATAAATCTGAGATTTCTCTTTTCAATAAATCTGAGATCATATGACTTAATTTTTATTATTTTTCATTGTCGAAGCTAACAACTTGACTTAATTGAAAAATGTACAAACTTTGAGGGGGTAATTTGTTGAAATTCAAACTAGAGGGAGTTGATTATATAACTCCCCAAAATTCTCCTTAGATGACATTACTATCTAAAATCATTTACATAATGAGAGCAATTAAATGAACTTAATAACTAAAGAGAATGTCATTCATCATCCACAATATATACAGCATCATCCACGTTCCCACCTCGGGATCCACATTCCAATCTATTGGAGCTTCCCAATGTATCGGCTCATCAACTCTAAGCTCCTTCTCTAAACCATAATCTGAAAAAAATATTATTTGTAAGGGGTGAGCACTAAACTCTGTAGAAAAATCCTTCCAAACTCGAACAAGGTTTCAAAAGCATATAAAACAGTAGGTCTCATTTTACAAATATCATATATAGCCTTTGAAGGAAAACAGAGACATTTTAATGGATCTCAAGTTTACACAATAGCAATAATTAGATAAATAAATAAAACCAATTCCCAACAATAACAATTTTCAACAAGTTACCATTTCTACAATAACCAATTTCACAACAAACCAATTACACCATAAACTCCTTTCCACAATAAACCATAATCAACCATTTGCACAATAAACAATAAGCCCACAATGTATATCAAACCACAACTTGTGTCTCAAGTATGATATATGACATCACATGAATAAACACATCAAGAATATCATAGCCCACATACACACACCCAATCCTCACAAGGATATCCAATTTTAGGAAAGGCGTATACTAACACATTGGCAGCGACGAATCTAACCCAGGAATAATATACTAACCCTCAGTCTCAATAGCCGTGAGAAAATAGTGATTTGGTCTTCGCAAGGCACTAACCCCACTATGAGTGGTTGAAAAAGTTCAAACCCACACAGTGTAAAAAACGCATCTACCCACTCTACGATACCCAGTCAACGGTCATCCAAACATCCACAAGAGGTATAATACAAACTCATTTCCTCAAATCACAAGGAAATCCAAAAATTCCCAAATTTGACATATACTATTCCAATATAACAATTTAAGCAAATATGCAAGAGATCAACAAAAATATCATTTCATTGTTCAATGCAAAGCACTAGAGTTTTTAAATCAAGAACAAAGAAAAAATCAAGAGAAAAATCAATTTCTCTTGAAAAACAAGGTTTTGATGTCAAAATAAGGGTTTTTATGGCTTTTAACCCATAATTTCACTCAAAACATGATAAGGTTTGCAAGAACATCAAGAAACAAGGATATAATAACATATATCTAAGATTTTTGAAGCAAAACATACATAAATATAAACCCTAGCCTCAATGGACAAGAGAAACCCCTACCTTTCTTCTTCCTTAGTGTTCTTGAAAAATTAGAAACTTTGATTCTCTTCAATGTGCAAATTCCTCTTTGATCTTGTATTTTTTTCCCTTATTTCTTCTTCTCTAAGCCTCTCTAGGGTTATAAATGTTGAAATAGGGCTAATGAAAATGTCCTTAAGTATTTATGGAGGGTCTCCTGTGCGCGAATCTGAAAGCCAGAATTCATAACTCACGTTCGAACGTCATTTGGCGTTCGAACGTCAGTAGTGCAATTTCCTGCTTTATGTTCAAACGTCACTTTGGCGTTCGAACGTTAGTTGCTCCCAGTACTTTTACTTTTTCATTAGAGTTCTATCAGACACAAAAGTACTGCAACAAACTGTTGTTCAAACGTCCATTCATGTTCGAATGTCCTCCCAGTTTTTCCTGAAACTTTCAGTGAAGTTTTAACCTAATTAGAAGTCAATTTGAAAAAAATTTCGTGATACTATTTTGTAGCCCTAGAAGTCTATTATCTACTGTCTAAATTTCAGATCGAACAAACATCAGGATAAAAAGTTATGATTTAAATACTAGGCAGTGTTCAAAATTTTTTCTACCCAAATTTTATCTAAAATGTGTTTGAACTCCGAAATACTTCCAAACTTCTACAACATACCCTATTACCTCAAGTAACATTTTTATTTCTACTCTTACAATCCACATAGTTCATGCATACATCATCACATATATTAGCATTTCAAAAATAAGTACGTTGCTATATAAAGATAAGAATGTAAGAGTTTACATATTACAACTTGATCCAAACTTGAGGTGGTATTTGTATTTAATCCAGAATGAAATCTTATTTTTTGACATATCTTCAAGAAATACTTGTTTTAATTATGATAATTCATTTTAACCAAAATCTTAAAATTCAAACCAAATACTTGTTCTTAAAAATAGATATATTAGTTTAGCTAAAAATGTAAAATTGATATAATTTGTTTAATAATATATAAAATTGCATACCTCATGTGACAATATTATTATTTATTTTCATGATTTTTCATAAATTTGAAATTAGTTAAGAAATCGTGACTTCTAAGTAAAGATGTGATTAATGTCTATAAAAAAAGGTTGAAATTAGAATAAAGTATATGAATGGTGGAGCATTAAATTAATTTTGAACACATTATTAAAATGAGACAAACTTAATTAATAATTGATTTAAAGTGAAAGTAAGAGTATTTTCTCTTTTTTTGCCATATTGTAATGAGCAATCCCAATTTTTAAATGCAACAAAGAGCGTAGTTCAATTGTGAATAGGCTAGGTAGATATCTCTCCCGAATCTTATTTAGAGATTAAGAGTTCAAGTTTTAGTGGACGAAACTTCTATGGTAAAAATAAGACATGATTGTTACTAATCCTAAGACCTAAATTTGAGTCACAGTTTGGCTACACTCATTCATTTTTCTTCTAAAGTCGGCTAAAACACCTTCTTGTATTTTTATTTTTTTAAAAAAAATTTGAATGAATATGATAGATATCAGCATGCTATGTATATAAAGTTTTCCATTAATTTTGGTGTTGGATGAATTTATGTGACTACGGAAAAAATTGTTATTAGACAACGCCAAAGATTTAATCTTGGTTGAGAAGCAAGTAGGCAATGTACAAATGGTATAGGGGTTTTTTAATATTTGTGTAATGATTTTTTTTGAGTTGCTCAACCTATTTATGCATATTTATTTTAATTATGAGTCGTGTTTCTTGATATAAATTACTAATTTAATCATATAAATTGTGTTTATACAAGTCGATGTTGCTCAAGATTATGTCTTTAGAAAAATATTTATCAATTTTTTTAAAAAAAATGCATTGACATTAATTGACAATTTTTTTTGTTATTCCGTACCTTCCTGCATGGTGAATAACTAGTAGAAAAATATAGGAACACAATTCCCTATCAACTACGGTGAAATTACACTAGTTAGCACAAAGAGTTTTATTAGTTGGTAAAAGTCTTTGATTGCTGAAGTCTTCGTAGAATTGTCATCATTAACGAGGAACAACTATGGTTACTACCTCGATTACGGTTCCATAAGAGTTAGTTATAATTTAATATTGGGCCTAATTACGGCTTAAAGATAATAATTACAATTCAATCGAAGTTGAGTTAAGAGTCAAAAAAAATACTCATATTGATCATAATTTTTTAAGATCAAACCTACTTTATCGTAACAAAATTTAACTCAACCATAACTCTTACTGTATTTAATTGTAATTATAAGCACATGACCAAAATATAACCTTTTGATGTTATAGTCTTTTCATTCCCCACCAAGACCAGATGGATCTAACGTGTTTGACGGGTAATGGATGAATTGGCAATGCAGAATGTGATTGTTGGAAAAAAACATTCATTACTCAGCATTTCAATATCATTTAAATGAAAAATATTGAACCTAATTAATTTTAGCTTTTGATTGAAAGTAGGCTATGTCCAACTTTAAAAACACAACTAACTTTAATTATTGTAATTAATTAAGTCCCTAACTTTAGTTTCTATAGCATTGTTCCTTAAACGAACTTCTTTCTCTATTCTCTTTACAACTTTTCACTTTCTTTTTTTTTTCTCTCATCTTCTCTCTCAAACTCTAATAAAAAAAATATTAAACGGATTGTTTGTGAATATTAAGAGAGAGAAAAAGGGTGTAAATCCCGTATTTCACACGAATCCTAGGGGCTAGGACAGATGACAAGGAAGACCAGTCGTGTCCCCCGCTAGAAACAAATTACTTGCACAAAAAATCTTGAGCCATGGAAGACTATACTAGAGCTGTCCTTGTAATGAGCTACCCCGGACCCAAAAATATTTGCAATTGTCGTTATAGTTAGATTATGATACCCCGGACCCAAAAAAAGTTTTTTTTTTTATTAATATTTCAGCGTTTCTAGTAGATCACCGTAGTATTTTTTACTTGCGTACCAGACTAATGTTAGAATTTGTAAAAAATTGTCTCTCTATATAAAAGGGTAAATTTATGGACAATGACCCCAATGAACTATATCCTTCTTGGAAAATTTGAACCCCCTTAACCTACTCTTATGGGAGATTTATCAAAAATTGATATTTTGATAGCATACTTTCTTTTTTATCCGTTTTTAAAGTGACACTATCAAAGTTTTATTATTTTATCATTTTACTCGATTTCATTTTTCCCGTGAATAATTATAAATAACTTAAACCAACATTAATGAATTTTATATTGCAGTATGGAATCTGTTTTTTTTTTTTCTGTTCAAATACAATAATGTATCGAAAAATTAATTTTTAGTAATGTATGATTTCGAGTTACGAAGACAGTCTTTCTATTTGTAGGGGTAAGAATGCATACATCTAACTCTTTTTAAACCCCACAATGACAGAAATCTCATACACTGATTAGGCCCTAATTTTATTCTCGTCACCCAAGCAATCTCAAAGGAGTAGGGCCATTGACTTAATGAAACAACTATATTTCATGATATGCTGTTATATATATAACAACTAAACAAAAACATGAACACTTATTGAATTGTAAAAAAACACATAAATAAAGGGGCTTTAAGTTCTAGTGTCTATACAATCATACACTAAAAGAAAGTTAAGTTGTAGAATGAAATAAGTAATTAAGTTAGTTGCAATAAACAAATCAATTTAATCATTAACATTTGCAGTAGTCATCATCCAACAAACATTTGTGGTAATCATCATCCAACAAAAATAAAAAAAAAAGTAAAAAAAGTAAAAACAACCTTACTCTAATGTTACGAATAAGTGGATGCATTGATATTAAAATTGTAAAATAGAAAAGGAGGAAAAGTTGGGGTTTGATAGTATTATTGAGGATACATCAAAATAAATTTTATAATAAATAAAGCTCAACGTGTCTTTATTCATAGTTTGATCATCAGCTAATAAAAATAAGTCTAATTCTTTTTAACAGTTAAACTTGCCCTTTAAAAGTTTGAAGAAAATCTTAAATATGTGTATACTAATAAATTTGTATTAATATGAATTTCTTATTAATAAGGTTTGTATTGCATTTATACTTTATTTTAAGAGTAAAATAGTCCAACAAAATTTAATGTTAATCAAATTTGATTAAAAGAGTTTTACTTTAAATATGGTTAATATTGTGATTATGTTTTCTTGTAGGGATAAAATAGTCAAACAAAAGTTTTTTTTGATAGTATACTTTTATTAGTAGTATAGATTCATTAGTCGTACCAAATGAAATATTTTAATCCAGATGTGCTATGATTGATGTTAATAAGAAAATTACGTGTATTATATCATATAATGACATTGTTAGCATCCAAAATTTTAACCTGATACTTAATAGTAGTCCTACACTCACCAAAAACATGGACTAAATGATGTGGTATTAATATAATGGAACAAATTTGAATTGTAAATGTGTAGAAGTGAGCTAACCACACAATTAAGGGACATAAAAAATTTAGTGTTAATAGTATTTTTGGTTTTTAAAATATATTCGTTTTGTCAATTTGGTCCTCATTATATTAATGTTATCAATTTGATCTCTAAAATTT
>CAUOFW020008001.1:0-19090 GCA_963454935.2 Ilex paraguariensis | reverse complement strand
TTTTTCTCTATTTTTTTTATATTCTGAAAATAAAAAAAAATCATAAACATCTTTACACACATAAAACCATAGAGAAAAAATAGGATGAGAAGTCATACCAGTTGGCAAACTGGACTTTTTGTTCCTATGTTAGAAGAGGTAGCTTTTTCTTTCCCCTTATATCTGACATTCGTCGATGAATTTGACATTTTTTCCTCCTTTATAAAAAAAACATACATATAATGTAAGAAAACGCTAAGAAAAAAATTGGGTTTGTCATGTAAGTGGAATAAACAAAAATATAACAGTCGAAAACACTCAAACTATAATATTAAAGCTATTCCAAAACTTATCAAACTTATTTGAAAAAAACACTCAAACTAACACCCAACGTTAGAATGCAAAATTGATAAAAAAAATTGACTAAAAAAATTGAGTGTTAAAAATAGATTAGTGTTGCATTCATATACCAAAATAGATTAAAAACTTCAGTTGAAAAAAATTCTATAGTGGACCAAAATCAAGTAAAAGAAAATATATAGTGGACCAAAACACACTTATAGAGAGCCCGAAATGTGATTTAATGAGAATTCTCTCTCTCACACAAACACATGAAATCTTAATTTAATGAGAATTTACATTAAACATGTGCTCTAATTCTTCTTAGGGGTGACCAAAGTAAAGGTTATGCATAGATCTTTATCATAATAGATGGTTGATAAATTTTGCCTTAGTCAGTCATTGTGTCAAATTTATTCTCAATGGATCAAATGAAAATGATATATGTATGTATGGGGAATTTCAAGTCTTTAGAAAAACAATATAAATTTGTTTGATGCAAATATAATTGTTAAAATACAACAACATTCCCAAAGCTGATACACACAGGTTGTTATCTTTAAACCAATTTTGACAAAACTTCATTTTGAAAACTCATCCAATTGGCAATACTAAACTGTGTGTACAACTCATAATTTTTGTAGGTGTCATGTAAATGAAGTAAACATCATTAAGGATCCAAAATTGACATAAAAGCTTCATTATTTGCACTAATTTGAAGCTAACAAAATTAAAAAAAAAATCATAAACATCTTTATGCACATAAAACCATAGAGAAAAAATAGGATGCAAAGTCATACTAATTGACAAACTGTAGCTTTTTCTTTCCCCTTAGATCTAACATTCGTTAATGAATTTGATATTTTTTCCTCCTTTAATAAAAAAAATAATGCAGATAATGTAAGAAAATGCTAATAAAAAAAATGACACGAAAGCTTCATTATTTGACACTAATCTAAAGCTAACAAAACTAATTTAACATTTAGCATTTGAAATTGCTAAATTATATGAATTGGTTTCGACTAACAAAACTAATAGTCGAAACCAATTTAAAATTTGAAAACACCAAATCTATAACAGTCAAACTATAACATTAAAGCTATAACAAAACTTATTCAAAAAAACACTAAAATTAACACCCACTAAAATTGTTTTACAAACTTTTAGTTTTGAAAAATAAATAATTGACTAAAAAAAGTGTTATCTCTCTCTCCCTCCTCATTTAGTGTTGCATTCATATACCAAAAATGGATAAAAAACCAAAATAAAAAAATAGACTTCATAAGTTTTCCCAGTAACCAAACAACATAGGAATCAAAAATCAAAATTACCAAATACCAACAAAGGACATAAAATTAAGCGAAAATAACTAAATTCAACAAAAGGCAGACCCAACTAAAGAGTGGTGGCTTGCGTGTAGGGTTTTTGCATCAATTATGGATTGGTTGGTGAGTGAGTGTGTGGGTGGGTGGCTGAGAGATCGAAGAGGATTTGTGTAGGGAAAAGAGAGAGATAAATACCTCATAGGATGGTAGACATTGCTGGTGTTCTTGGGGTGCTAGAGGGTCGTTGGTGGATTGGTTGACGCAACTTATAATTTCAATCAAAATAACAATAACAATCAAAGTAATCCTATTTCATCAATTTAATCCTCAATAATCATCAACGCAACATTCTATTTCATGCAACTAAGAAAACCCTATTTCATTAAAGTATTAAAGTAACACTCAATTTCAGTCAAAGTAATCCTCACATTCAATATTTAAACCCTAAAGTTCAATAGCAAACCCAACTTCCAAGTTCACAAACATTAATCACCAATACCCTATGTTATAAAATTAGAACCCAATCGATTGTTAAAAAAAAAAAACCATAACATTCCATTTCATATGATTAACAAAACTCTAATGCTATTTCATGAAAGTAACACCAAATCTCAATCAAAATAATTCATTCAATCAAAAAACTAAAACCAACTTCCAATTTCACAAATATTAAGCACCAAAACCCTATGTTATAAAATTAACACCCAATTTGCATAAAAAAAAAGATAACATTCCAATTTCATAACAAACCCAAACCATAACATTCCAAATTAATAAAACCCAATCGCAATCCAAAATAAACCAAACATTCAATTTAAAAACCATTAGAGTAGCCACTAATTTGAAATGTAACAAACACGATGTCATGGAAACCCCAATTTGAAAATTAGCCACTAATTTGAACACCCAAATTAACATCCAAAAAATTGCTTTAAAATATGTGTGCTTGTTGTTTGTGTGTGTGTGAATATGACTGTGTGGTGTGTGTAAGTGATTGTCTCTGTGTGTGTGTATCTACTACCTCTCTCTCTCTCTCTGATATATGTGTATTACTGCTTGTGTGTGTGTGTGTGTTCGAACATGTGTGTGTTGTGTGTATGTATTGTGTGTGTGTGCGAAGAGAGAGAGGAAGTTACTTGGGCTCGTTCCTGAGAGAGAGAAAGAGGGGGGTACCTAGCGTCTTCCATGGCAGAGGAGCGAGAGATAGAGAGAGGGGGTACCCTAGCGGCTTCCATGGCAGAGGAGCAAGAGAGAGAGAGAGAGATGTTTGAATTGGGAGGAGCAAGAGAGAGAGAGAGAAAGACGTTTGAATTGGGTGGAATATTGATAAAAAAAAAAATGGGTGGCGTGTGTGTAGGTATAGTGGGCAGGAGGATATATTTGGGTGGAATGGATTGTGAACCATTGGATTTAATTAGATGAATTTAGATGAGATCTGAACCGTTCTTTTACTTTTCTAAATTAGGAGGATTGATTTCAATTGAAAACTTTTGAAATTGGTGAAAGTAACACTCAATTTCAATCAAAGTAATCCTAACTTTCAATTTTTAAACCCTAAAGTTCAATAGCAAACCCAACTTCCAAGTTCACAAACATTAATCATCAAAACCCAATTGGAAAAACAAAAAAAAAAAACAAAACCACAACATTTTAATTTAATCAAAAACCCAACAAAACCAAAACCATAACATTTCAAATTAATTAACATTCCATTTCATATGATTAACAAAACTCTAACGTTATTTCATAAAAGTAATTCCAAATCTCAATCAAAATAATTCATTCAATCAAAAAACTAAAACCATATTTCAATCAAAATACCCTAACATTCAATTTTAAAACCCAACTTCCAATTTCACAAATATTAAGCACCAAAACCCAAACCATAACATTCCAATTTGCATAAAAAAAAACAATAACATTGAATGTAGTTTGCCTCAACTATATTTTTCAGTTCCAACAGAAAAAAAAGAAAAGAAAATAAGTAATACCCCTTCTGTGTGTGCGTGATATGTTGAAACTGGTGTGTGTGGGTTTTGACTGTGTGTGTCATGAGAGAGAGAGTGAGAGAGAGGTGTACCGGCAATCAGACAGAGAGATGGGGAAGCTTCTCTTGTGGACTGGAATTACTCGGCATGGCAGAGGCAATCGGCAATCGACAATTGGATAGAGAGATGTGGGTTTTTAACTGTGTGTGTCGTGAGAGAGAGAGAGAGCGACAGAGAGATGGGGTAGTTGGGTTTTGCTTGGGATGGGTCAGCTGGGTGGCATGTGTGTGTCGTCAAAGTGGGCGGAAGGGTGAATTTGGGTGGGATAGATTATGGGCCATTGGATGAGTTTAAATGAATTTAGATGAAATCTGAACTATTTATTTAAATTTCAATTAAATCCTAACCGTTGTTTTGCTTTTCTAAATTGAGGGGTTGATTTCAATTGGAAAATTTTGAATTTCTCTCTATCTTATTAGTATAGATTTATAAAAGAAAAACTCAAATTATCAACCAAATGAACACAATTAACACCAAAACTACAACATTCGAACCAATTGAACATTCGAAAAACTCAAACTATAACAGTCAAACCAATTGAACATTCAAAACAATTTAACCTCTAATTTGTTAAATTTATTTGAAAAAAAAACACTCAAATTAACACCCAAATGAACACAATTAACACCAAAACTATAACATTCAAATCAATTTAACATTCAATTTGTTAAATTTATTTGAAAAAGAAAAACTCAAATGAACACCCAAATGAACACAATTAATACAAAAACTACAACATTCGAACCAATTCAACATTCAAAAACCCCAAACTATAACATTCAAAACAATTTAACATTCAATTTGTTAAATTTATTTGAAAAAAAAATACTCAAATTAACACCCAAATAAACACAATTAAAACCAAAATTATAACATTCGAACTAATTGAACATTCGAAAAATTCAAATTATAACATTCAAACCAATTGAACATTCAAAATAATTTAAAATTCAATTTGTTAAATTTATTTGAAAAAAAAAACACTCAAATTAAAACCAAAATTAATAGTATTCAACAATCAACAACAATAAACCAACCATTAACGTCATGCCTCTGAAATAACTTTCTAGTCAACTTTCTCAGAGCAGAACCTTGGGGTTTATGTTGCATGTTCTGATAACTCTTACATGGGGGCACTTACCAAGATCAAGTCGTTAGAAGAAATATTAGACTACTTCACCTATATGGGAGAAACCGGGTTTAACATTCACTTTTGTAAAATTTTCAAACCAAAATGAAGACTCAAATCAATTTATGTGTGTGTGGGTTCAATATATGTTGTGCGTGCCGGTGTGTGTGGGTTTGATGTTGTGTGTGTTTTTCACTGTGTGTCGAGAGAGAGAGACCAAGAGAGAGGTGTACCTGGGCAATAGATGAGATATTTGATGTTAGTTTAGCCATGGCAGAGGAGTTCTTAGTGTGTGTGTGTGAGAGAGAGAGATGGCCGTCTGGGATGGGATGGGTCAGCTGGGTTTTGATTTCTTAGTGTAATGTTGCAGGTTGTGTGGCCATGGGAATAGCTCAACTTCTCTTGTGGACTGAAATTACTCGGCATCCATCACGGTGGAAGATGTGTGGGTTCAAGGATAGCCATGCCATGGCAGAGGAGTTCTCTGTGTCAAACGGGTTTTGCTTGGGAAGGGATGAGATGAGATGGGTCAACTAGATGGCATTTGTGTGTTGTTAAAGTGGGCGGGAAGATGAATTTGGGTGGGATAAATTATGGGCCATCGGATATAATTAAATGAGTTTAGATGAAATTTGAACTATTTATTTAAATTTTAATTAAATCCTAACCGTTGTTCTGCTGTTCTAAATTGGGGGATTGATTTCAATTGAAAATTTTGAATTTCTCTCTATCTTATTAGTATAGATTATTAAATTTTATATTTTTATTGAAATAAGGGTAAATAAAACTTTTGAAATAAATTTGTCTTTTAAGACCAAAAAAAAGTGCGTCTGAACTAATTGACCCAAAAGACTATAGTTGTGTACTGCCTCCACAAACTCTAAATATAAAACTGTGCTATGGCCCCAAAGTAATCAATCTCTGGCCAACAACTTTGTTATTGCCCAATGGGCTGTTCTTGGTGATTAATATCTCAACGTTAAAATGCTTAATGTATATAAGAACTTAAGTGGGCCAAGCATATCAATCACGGCCCAGCTCACCATGATTCTCAAACGGGCAGGGAGATGGCACTGCTTTGTTCTATGCGAATGGAGAAGTCTCGGTCCCACTGAAAAAATTTCGGTGCTGAACTGTCAAAATTTATAAGTTTTGCGGGTTGAATTACAAGTTTTTATAGGTTTATTTATAATAAAAAAAATAACAAATTTTAAGGCTATATTACAATTTTCATTGAACCAAGTTTTTGGGTTTGTTTATTGAATTAATTACACTGGAGGTCCCCAAAAAATAGAGTTTATCTCATTTTAATCTCTAATATTTCAATTGTATTATTTTAGTCCCCGAATATTGAAAATATTTCAACGTGGTCCCTCAAGCAGACAACATTCAACTTGTTAACAGTTTTTTTCTCATAAACTTGTACGTAATATCTAAATATGGATAAAAAATAATTTAAGTAACTCTTGACCAAAATTTAGGTAACTTCTCGACTAAAAATATGTAACATGGTTAGTTCTTGACCAAAATTTGGATATCTCATGATCAAAATTATGTAATTTAGATAGTTTTTTGACCAAATTTTGAGTATAAATTTGGTCAAAAGTTATACAAATTATTTTTTTCTTCATATTTAGATATTACGTACAAATTTCCTCATATTTAGATATTATATGATAAGTTATTATAAAAAATTATTAGCAATCTGAAAGCTATTTACTCGAGCAATCACACAAAAATATATTTAATACTTTAAGAACTAAAATGAGACAAACTTTATACTTTGGGAATTACGGATGTAATTAACCCATTAAAAACAATGATGTTAAATAAAACATTCGGGTCCATCCTTGACCCGGTTTGTACAGTATTTTTTTATCTTTATACACCGATTAACTGAAACCCACGGTGGAGTGAAGCCCTACCTTAACTTTCAGCAGTTCATCTCTTTGTCACACATCTCCTTGGCTGAATCTCGAGCGCCGCTTAACACCCAACAACCAGGCGACGAAGGTGG
This sequence comes from Ilex paraguariensis, assembly GCA_963454935.2. Lineage (NCBI taxonomy): Eukaryota > Viridiplantae > Streptophyta > Magnoliopsida > Aquifoliales > Aquifoliaceae > Ilex > Ilex paraguariensis. The sequence goes on along the minus strand of CAUOFW020008001.1, from coordinate 12,253 downwards.
ACCTGGAGGTATGCCCATCTCTCTCTCTCTCTCTCTCTCTCTCTCTCACTCTCTCACTCTCTCACTCTCACACAGTGTTTCTTCACCAATTGATTTTGATCTCGATACTACACGGTATTCGTGTCCATTACGATATATTTTCTAGGATAAATATATGTGTGTTTATATCTGTATATGTATTTATATGTATGATTAACTATGCACATACTTGTTTCTCTGATCAGCGGTTGCTAGGGTTATATAAATTTGTAGTTTGATTGTTTAAATTTGATTTGATATGCTGTTGTTTTCTCATTTCTATTTCAATTGGTCCTATATATTCTATTTGCATTTTGAAGCAAATGTTGGTATTAGTTCTTGTACTACGGTCGGTAACAAAAATAACACCAGATCTCTCTCTCTCCTTTTATGTTTTCTTTCTTATTTTTGACTAATAGTTGAGTTTTTACTCTATTTGTTCGTATAACACCCTGTCTTTTGTTTTATTTGGTAGATATGGATTGGCAAGGCCAAAAGCTAGCGGAGCAGCTGATGCAGATAATGTTGGTGATGTTTGCGGTGGTGGCATACATAATTGGATATCTGATGGGCTCGTTTCAGAACATGCTGCTTATATATGCCGGCGGTGTTGTTTTGACTTCTCTGATTACTGTTCCCAATTGGCCTTTCTTCAATCGTCACCCTCTCAATTGGTTGAACCCCAGCGAGGCCGAAAAGCATCCGAAGCCGCAGTCTGCTAATTCTAATTCAAAGAAGAAGACCACTAAGAAGTAGGTCCTTTAATGGATTCCAGCTCTCAAATTGATAAAGGGTTTGTGATGTTTGCGATGTATTGGGTACCTGTGCCAGTTAGCTCAATGAACCATTTTGTTATTGCTTTCTCTACATGTTACAGGTTTATACAATGCCTAAAAAGTATTAAATGTCTACCGCTTTAATTACCTGTTCTTGAAATGCCCTATCATCTATATTGGATAAGCTAAAGATAGTAATACTGTCCCAACCCCTTAAAAATATAATTTTTTTGTTAGATATAATGAAGTAGATGGGCAAAGGATCTTATTGTAGCTCAGTATTCAATTTTTCTGGTCGGTTCATCTTGTCTTGCAATTAAATGTTTCTGTTAGCCTATTACACGGTGCTGGGTTTGGCGTTGTCTAATTAACAATGGTAAGCTCAAAATCGTTATTTTTATGTAGGATTTGTTTTGGATATATTGAAGTCGATCATAATCTACTGTAATTGATTGTTATATGTAAATTGGTTAGGCATGTTTCTCTAATCATTGACAGTCTATTATAGTGGCAACCTTCAGAGTCCATGCAGTATATGTCCCTTGGATGTGCCAGTGCAGTTGCAGAATCATTTTATTGTAGCCCAGTTATGATACTGCTTCTCAATGATAGATTTGAAACTTACAGTTGTATTGTTTTTTATTTATATGGGTTGTTGGAAGGGGAATTTTTGGTGTTGGAGTGGGATACTTTTTGAAGGGCGGGCAGGAAGTTTGGCTTCCATTGATCAGTTACAGTGATTCTGTTAAGGGGCCATATCAAAGTTGAGACATCATAGCTGGTTAGTATTCATCTTTCTTCAAATTTTCCTTAATCTTTTAAGGAAATAAATAGGAGCAACAATTAATAGGAGCTTGCAAACCATTAGCAGCCAAAATTCAATATGTAGAACTTAAAGAAGCCACCATTCAAAGTTGAGGTTCGAGGTTCAACTCTGAGGTAATCAATATGTATATTTTTTGTGAATTTAGTGTTGGACTTGCAGCAATCTCTCCAGAGTTCCTCTTTGGGTAAGTATTGCAGCCATAGATGGCCCTCAGTAGCCTTAGATGGCCCTCAGTAGCCTAGCATTTTCAGTTGTAGTTATAACAAGAACACATTTAGTGTTGCTTTATGGTTCAATTCAACCTGTTCGTATAAGCTTAAATCATGTCCCAGCATGTCCTTTGTCAGTACGGGTGCCATATGTTAGTCTGTTGCTGATGAGAAAATCCACCCTTTTTGCAGAATTTCTTTATTGTTTCTGTGGGGAGAGCTAACTAGCTAGTGTAAGATATACTTGGACATGTAATAGGAGGAATTTGATTAGTTATCTTCTCTATCTTTCCCTTGGTTGGTAGACCAGTGAATCTGTTACAAGCTTGCCATAAGATTTATTAGCTTCCAGGTAATATGTTTACCTGATGTTTGAAGTTCTCATAAACATTACTGTGGTATGCATGTAATGAAGTCCTTGTTCATCTAATGTTGTAATATGTAGCTCATCTAGTACTAATAATGACTGGTTAATCCGCTTACAAGATTGTCTCATATTCTTCTTGGACTCCAACAACGGTTTGGTTGTTTGGCACCCATTCCACCACCTTGTACCTGAAAATGTAGTAGTTTTTGAATCATATATAAATTAGCTCTATGTTTGGTATGAAAGAATATTGGATTGATGAAAAAAGATAAATGGAAAGTGGAGGGAAAGGAGAGGTTTTCTTTTGTTTGGTTGGGATGGAAAATGGAGAGGAAAAGAAAATATGATGGAAAAGGTGTGCCTCTCTCGCCCACTTGTAATCCGCCCAAATTTGGCGGAAAATGGAAAGAGAAGTGTTGGGAAATGATTGCAATTGTTAAATTTACTACAATGCCCCTTAAAAGTGGCGACTTTTTGAAACAAAACAAAAGTGGTGGGTTCTCATTTTTTTTTTCCCTAGCCAAGCCAACACAATGTGGGACCCTGAGTTATTTTTACTGTATATTTCATACAACCATAAGGGTATTAATGTAATTTAAAAAGTTATATTTTTCTTATAATTTTTTCTCATACCTAATAAATTAATAAAAGAAATTTTTTTTTATATTTTTCCATCATTTCTACCGAACAAGAAGGAGAAAAAATATATTTCATTCCTTAAAGAATTAAAAATATATTCCTTTCTTTTTCCATCACTCCTATTTTCTATTTCTTCTACCAAATATTTTATTTTATTTTTTTTTTTTGGGGGGAGAGGGAAGAGGAAATGGGAGGGGGACTTGATCCCTTCACTTTAAAAAAGCAAAACTTTTATAAAACAAGAAGTATTATTGAACCAAAAGCTCATTGGTAGTGATAATTATAGAAAATGCAAGAAAGACAAATTTTTTAAAATTTTAATTGTTTGCTTAGCATAAAATCAAAAATGATAGAAAAATAATTTTCTTTCATGCTTAAATTTTCTCACAACTAATCACCTTTTTTTCTTATAAAAAATGTAAGAAAGTTGTGATCTATAATTAACTTTTTATTTTACTCTTATTTTTCTTAAAATTAAAATATTTTATTAGTTATTAATTTTAAATATCTTAATATGAATTTAGTTAATCATATGATTTGGCTCAAAGACTTTTGTTCTGGTGCTTATCCTAGAATTAGGTTATGAACTACTTTTTTTATTTTTTTTTATTTTAACTTCAATTATAATATATATATTTTTTCTTCTTTAGACTAATTTAATATAATTAAAAATAATTTATACAATTAAAAAAAAATTCTTGTAACTTTCCTTTCTTTTAAATAATAGAATGAAATTTTTTTAAAGATTTCTCATAAGTTTTTTTATGCTAACTAAATATATGCATGAAAATATATTTTTATTATTTTTTTTATTTTATTTAACTTACTACCATTTTGATTTGTCATAATTTTTTTTTTCTATTCCAACGGACCTAAAAGAGGGAAAGACAGAGAAGGGGAGGCGGGGGAAGAGGTTGAAATGAGATGCCACTGCTCGCAGTCTTCGGCACTAAACACGTGACTGCACACGTGCCAAGTGAGCATGGCACGTGGCAGTGACATATTTTTTCTTTTCGTTTTTGGAAATAAAAAAATTTTAAAAAGAAAGTGAAAGGTAAACGACAAGAATAAAAGCACGGACGAAGGTGAGCAGGTAGAGCGAGCGGGGAATGTGGGATCGCTATTGCCTATTTGTCTCCACAATGAATGACCCCCATTCTTGTTCTATTTTCGGTTTTGCCATTTTTTTTTGAATATACTAGAATTTTGTCTCACTTTCAAAACTAAATTTTCACAAATCATGATAATGTCAACCTAAATATTCGGATTATTCTTTAAATTTTTAATTATAAAAAGAATATTAATACCATTTTAATTGATTTCTTTCATCAACCGTAGGTGTCAAATAAATAAATTTATTATAATCATGTATGTCGGATAAAGCTAGAATCAAAGTATATAGCCTCAACACTAATACTTTGTTATTTCTCTAAATTTTTTATATTAAATTTGAGATTTTAAGTGTCAATGATAGATTTTATTTTCATATTCTATCTCAAATCAATTGACCATTTCTAAAGTGACGAAAATGAAAAAGGTATTCATTGCGTACTAAACACCTGACAAAAAAAAATGATCAAATGATATAAGACTATCATAATGGTATTGTTGGTTTCACTTTTATACATTTAAAATTTATTCCTGTATACCCTATATTAAAATCTTCTTTAATTTAAGTCTCGTATTTTATCAAAATTTTCTAGCTTCGATCTGTGAGGTTTATATTGTATTTGACGACAATTGATTTCCTACTCTTTCGTATGTGCAAGAATTACGTGAGTTACGGTGGATTAAGTCAAAATGATTTACAAAAGTGTTACATTATTTAAGTCATAATTTAATTTTTTTATTTCAAAAACATTTTCACCATACATATAATGATGTCACAAGATGATGAGCTCGATTCATAAAAACAAATAATGAGACGAGACACGTGGTATGCACATCAATGCATGCATGCTAGAAATATCGCAAAAAAATTGCGTGGATAGATTTACTCTTATACCTAATAAGACTAATACAAGATTTTGTATTTAAGTAAGTAAAATAAGTTAACATTTGATTATTAATAATGCTCCTTAACACGTATGTAGCGTGTGCATTATTTGGCATTATGAACATTGATTGTCTCTCTTTGCTCTCTCTTTTTTTTCTCAACAATCAAAGTGTTTTATACTAACTTATGCATGTTTTCACTAATTTTCTTCTTAATCTGGTTAAAGACAAATTGTCCATGTCGAGAGTAGAATGAATAATTTAATTGAGAGGTATTTCAATTTTCATTTATTACAATCAAATATAATAATTATCATTGTGTTTAAATTTGTAAGGCCATGAATAGAGATTTTTTTGTGATTTAATAAAATAACAAATAAAATGTTATTTGAATCTAATTTAAGTATTTAATTAATTTAACCAATGAGTCTTTGGTCTAATGATACTCTTTATCTTGTAAATAATTTGTCTTCTTGAGGTTATAGGTTCAAGTCCCATTCTCCTTAAAAAAAAAAAAATTAATTGTATTGATTTTTTTTTTTGCTATTGAAAAGGAAAAATGGCGCAACCAGTAGATAGTAAACCCTGGGCAAGATCACGAGAGTCTCTCTATTGTGAAATGTTTGGTTTGAGCCATAATTACTAACTCAGAAAAATAGTCTATACCATAACACTACCAAAACCAAACAACAAACAACACTATTTTTATGAATCGAACCGTAATTATCACATTAGAGTCAATGATAACCTTAAACGGATACAATTTATCACTAAATACCAGCTCAGATGGTATCAATTGTAATTGTTGAATTGAAAAGGAGCTCTACCAAATCTTAGACTTCACAACTAAAAAGTAATGGTTGCAATAGTTAGGTCCCTATAATGTTCTTGAAAAAAAAAATAATAAATCAAGAAAAAATAAATGGGTAGTGGCAATTCCGCAATATAGGCAAAAGACAAGGTGCGTTTGGGAAGTGAGAGTCCTAATTGTATAGAGAGACGGTGTGGAGCAGCATGGAGTCCAGCGAAGCGAGCGTAGCTTCGATGCAAACTTCACTGCTGAAGAAAAGCAAGAGGAGAGAGAAACTAGAACCCATCATTATTTACAAACGATTAAAAAAGAAACAGAGAGTCTCACCATTTTCCCTACTCAGCGCTCTGTGTGTGTGTGTGTGAGAGAGAGAGAGAGAGAGAGAGAGAGAGAGAAACTCTGTTCAAGATTCAGTTGAATTTCACGTTTGGTACTCTCTTTCACTCTCTGCATTTGCATAGTCCCATTTATACATACAAACATATTGTATATGTATGTATGTATGCTTGTTTTGTTGATTTGTTTGGAGCTTTGCGAGGTTTAATTTCCTTTGACGAGAATTGAGTTGGAGTTGATTGCTCATCAAATTCCTATTGAGTTTCCACAATTGCATATAATTTATGGTTCTCTCTCTCTGTTTGATGTTTTCTTAATTATGGATAACATCATTAGGAAACAGAACAGAAGATTTAAAAAGAAACAGAGTCTCACCATTTTCTCCACTCAGCACTCAGAGAGAGAGAGCTTCTGTTCCAGATTCACTAGAATTTCCCGTTTGGTACTCTCTCTTTCACTCTCTACATTTGCATATATTTTTGCCATTTATACACGCATGTTGTTTATGTATGTATACTTGTTCTGTTAATTTGTTTGGATTTAATTTTCCATTGACGAGAAATGAGTTGGAGTTGATTGCTTTTGTGCGTGTGTGTGTGTTGTGGAGAAATTTAATTGTTTGATCCGCAGTGCATGGACAAGTGAATTTCTGATATATAAACCATGTGTTTTCAATTATTGAGTTTATGCAATGCTGGAAAGAGTTTTGTCAGTTCCCTTTGACAAAAGTTTGACACTAATTGACCGTTTAGTTTCCACAATTGCGTACAGTTTATGGGTTGGTTTCTTTTCTATTTTTTTTTCCTTTTTTTTTGGGGGGGGGGGGGGGGGTTATTTGGTTTTGGGGCTCCTTGAAGTTTTCTAAATTATGCATTACAATACTCACTTCCTTGCTTCTTGATAATAACAACCCTGAGGAAAACTGAATGGTTATATGTTATCGAATTTTTGAACGAAAAGTATTTATTATGTCTCTTGATCTCCTTTTTGTGTAGGATCTTTGTGTCGCAACATTTGCAAATCGTAAAGTATTTCATAAGCTGTTTGGTTAGTGTTCCAAGCTCACACTGTCTGCTTTCTGCTTCCAAGTAAAGTGTCTCTAGGAATGATATTTGAAGTAGAATGCTAATTGATGAAAAAAAAGGAGAAAGCAAAGGCTTCTTTCTTTGTTCTGTCACTCATTTTTCCAAAAAGTATTTTTAATTGCAGGATATATTCGGTGTTTATGGGATTGTTGGAGTTGTTTTATTGGATAAAAGTCCCGTTTCAGACATTCCAGGGATTGCATGGATTCGTGAACGCTGAAGCTAATTTTCAACTGACTAGTGCTGGATTGGTTAATCTGCTGAGCTGACTTTCAACCCAGGATTTATTGCAGTTCTTTATTGATGCACTGAACTTGCTAAATCTTCTTTTCATGAGTGGTGATGCATCCGGTTCTAGCTGGTGGTTACTTTTGCTGGTGCATCTTGTTGGGACACCTTTTTCTGTCTGTGATTTCTATTAGTGTAGGGCAGTATAGGGGTAACCCCAATTTTTCAGGATTACGATTAGCTAACTACTCTGGATCAGTTCCAAGAGATGGTTCTGATATTAGCGCCTCTACCCATGTTCAAAGATTAGCTTATTTGTGCCCATTGAATGATTCGGTATCTTGTGAGGACCTTGAAGGTGTTGGATCATTTGACACCACTTGCTTGCTGAACTCAAATCTGTATGTAAGTTCTGATATTTATGTATGTGGTACTGGAAATCTGGAGATACTTTCTGATGTTTCAATTGTTTGTCCCATGGAGGGCTGTACAATAAGCTTCAATTTATCTGGCAATGTTAAAGTGGGTAAATATGCAGCTATTGTTGCCGGTTCTGTTGTTTTTTCTACTGCCAATCTTTCTATGGAAGCTAATTCTTATATAAATACAACCTCCTTGGGTGGACCACCACCTTCTCAGACTAGTGGTATGCCAGTGACCCATGATGGAGCTGGTGGAGGGCATGGTGGTCGAGGCGCATCCTGTCTAAAAACTAATCACACTAATTTTTGGGGTGGTGATGTTTATGCCTGGTCTACTTTGTTTGCACCATGGAGCTACGGAAGTAAAGGTGGTGGAACATCTGCTGAACATAAGTTTGGAGGAAGTGGGGGTGGACGTGTTATGCTTGATGTGAAGGACACTCTATATTTGAATGGATCTGTAACAGCGGAAGGAGGGGATGGAGGATCTAATGGGGGAGGGGGATCTGGTGGAAGCATCATCGTACATTCTAAAAAGCTGTGAGTACACGCCACTTGGACTATTTACATGCTGGTGCCTTTTTGGTTTCCCTCATTACTGGTCATTTATTCTGAGGGGTGGTGTTATTGAAATAAATCGTGCTGATGCTAGAAGCCTAGTAACTGAAACAGAGACAAACTTCTGCACATGACATGGCTGATAATTACATGTTCTCAAAATACACAATCCCCACTCATGACCAACCAAGCCTTAACACTTTGTGAAAATGGAGATAACTTCATTCTTTTCTGTAAAGTCTATCATAGTCAAATATTAGCAACACTCTGCTGTTAATTGCATTATTTTTGTCTAGATCTACATTTTATGGGTATGTTTTTATTTTCCAATGTATGAGGTGTGTGCGCAGGTATACATTTCTCAAAGAATCTACTTCCTCCATCAATTGCGAATCTTCTTCCTCAGTTCATATTGGTTACAAAATTATTGCTATATTTTTTTCTTTATTGTTCATTTGATGAATTGTTTCCTGACAGCCACAGTTTGTCCATCCAGTGATAAGATGATCAGAAATAAGCTATAGTAGTGTCTTGGTGAACCAATAAGCTCTTGCTCCATTGATTTGAGTCCTTTCATGGATTGGCTTTGCAGCTGGAAAACATTTATCAAAGATATGTCTCTCTTCACTTAAATAGGGGTTAATGAAGGCAAGAAATAGACGGTGGAAGATAACAGAGAAGAGAAATAATGGAGTAACTGAGCAAATAAGTTTATGTTGAAGAGTCACTCACTCTAGACTTATGAAGCACTGACACTCTCAAGAAGGTGACATGTGTGAGACACCCACACTCTCCGGACACTCCTAGACACGTGTCTGATACTCTTACAAGTATCTATAATTAAATGAAAAAAATTTAATTTCAGACACGTGGCTGACACTTCTTTGATGATGTGTCCAATACTTTTTTAAAATTTGTCTACGACTAAACAATAAACATGTGTTGGCATGTGATTAACAAAGTTTAAAAAATTGACTAATAAGTATCTCATATTAATAGAGAACATATAATTACCAAGGTTAGACATGTTAAAATTATACTTAAAATATAGTAATAAAAATAAAAAATACATAAAAGATTTAGAAAGGAGGAATTGAAAAAATAAGAGCAATCATTTAAATTTATAAATGGTTGGTTCAAGTCTACGAAAAATTAATGATCATTGACTATTATGATGTTAGTTTAAAAATGCACACTAGATGATTAGACATAACTTTTAATTATCATGAAGTACTGATTTTTTTTATAAATAACATCATTATCACTATATTTGTAAGAAACTATATAATTTTATATATAAAACACAATTATTTGTAGAGCGTCCCCAACGTGTTTGTGTCCTACTATTTTTTGAAAATATCGTATCTGTGTGTCAGTGTTGTATCGTATCCGTGTCCCGTGATCGTGTCCATGCTTCACAACTCTAGACGAATAAGAGTCACCACAGTAGATATCAACCTAGGTTGTAGGGATCACAACCAAGAGATGTGAAAAAATCTTAATTAATTGCCTCGAGATTGTTTCATTCACTACCTCTTAAGAAAGCTAATTCAAAGATATATATAGTGTCATAGCTTAGAAGCCAAGGACACTTGTGGGTAAGAAAACTTGGTCGCCTCTACATTGTTGATGTCCGTGTTTGACTAGAAAACTTGGACCTAGTAAAGTCTTGAAAGTATACAAACATATGCTCACAATGCCTAACAAAAAAAATCCCAAAAATTATGAAATATTAATGCTATACTTTAGCCAAGTCTAGTTACAATTCTTTATTATAACATACTCAATACACTGGATCACTACAAAACTTCCAAACTAGTTATGTCCTTGTGACTTTGGCCAGAAAGTTTATCCAATTTGTTTCCCAACCAGATTTCTTATCGTCTTAATGTCTCTATTGCCTTAGTTCTTCATTTGTGATATTGAAATCATTATCTACCAATTGGCACCTTTGTTGTCCAGTTTTGGTAGTAATTTGTTGAAAAGTTCATTGTTATAAATGATGTTAACTGAGTTAAGAAAGGGAGCCAAATGTGAATTATCTTCAAGCTAGTTAGGTAGTTTGCAGAATTTTGTTCAAGAATAACTTTTCACTTAAAAAGTATAGTAGTAATTGTGATGTTTTGCCTTGTAATTTCTATAATAGCTTAACTAAATGTGGACTTTAATAGAAGTAGATTGGAAATAGAGAAATTCTTTCTAATAATTACGAAATATTAGCTAAGGCATCTCCTTTCCTCCTAAAAAAGAGTAGTATAAAAGAAAATAAACAATCATATGTTAATAAAACTGTCCATACCACAGGTCCACAACTGAATAAAGAAAAGAAGAATAACAGACCATACTCAACCTGCTTTAATTATATTAGGGCCTTCTAACAATACCTTTTTCAAGTTGAGCATAATAAAAAATGGATACAGGGTAAAGCTGTGAAAGGGAAAGCAACCCATGTAGACATGATGTGTATTCTGTACAAAAGGAGCTAGGAATAAATTATACCTAAAAAGGCAACCAGATAAATCCCTATGATTAGGGTCTGGAAGAAATAGATTGGGTGCAGTCCTAATTTTTGCATCATTTGCACTAAGTGGTCGTCCTCTAATCCAAACCAAGACCTCAAGATTATTGGGTCAAATTTTAATCACTGAACCACTGGCACCCTGTATAAAAACATGAAAAAAAACATATACAAGTAATAAAAATTCTCGACAAAACTCTTTGAAATGTTTTCTCCCATAGCTATTTGCCTTTTTTTGATATTTTCATAACAATTGTTTTCAAGATATGCTATTGCCACGAAGTTATGAATCAAAATGATCCATGTGTTCTTAAATGTCATATTCGATTATTTTGATAAATTTTTTTAATAACCTCTTGATATAAAAAGTACAAGATAGGAAAATATATGCTTATGCAAGGATTTGAGAATTGGTAGTTATAAGATATCAATTTTTGGAAATGTTGAAACCTATGCCGGTGGTTATTTTAAAATATTTATGAGCAGAGACTTCAGATTATGCCAAAAAAAAGTTAGCTTATTCAATTTGGTGCAAGTTGCAAGTAGGGTGAGCATGTATTCGAACTTCGACTTCGACTTCAGTTTGAGTGAATTTTGTCCTCCGACTTTGCTTCTAACTCTGACTTTGAACTACATTAACTTCACCTTCGACTTCGTCGATCAGAGTTAGAGCGGAGGCAGAGTTGTCTTTTGATCCCAGGAGGGTGGCCCAATTCTATGGAATTAGCTATAAGTCAAGCTTGTTGACTATAAAAGGAAGGCCGATTCGAACTTGTGATTTTGATAGGCAAAAAAACTTCTACAACTAGAGGTTGCAGAAAGCGAGGAATTTTGTGTGTGTGTTTTGGAATTTTTCCAAAATAGCTTCAAATTATAAACAATTCTCTCTCTTCTTCTCAAACACATTAGAAAACATATATATCGCCATAACTATAAACACACACACACACACACACATGTTTTATAAACCAAGGTGGAATAAATACCTTATGAGCTCTGAGCAAACCTTAATCGCAGTCGCATGTAAAATCGTGAAAGCTTCATTAAGACCTTCAAAATCAGATTTGGTTCAAAATTTGGGATTTAGGGTAAAAATATTGAAAAACTAGGACTTCCGAATGAAGTCAACTGAGAGAGAGAGGGAGAGAGAGAGAGAGGTTGGAACCAATTTGTTGCTCTTCTACTTAGTTGGAGTTTGGAGGATGGAGTTGTGGAGGGCCGAAGGCTCAAATGTGCCGAGAATATGAGATGAGCTAGGCTTTCAACATATTTATAATACATTATGTCCTTTATAATTTATAATAACATATTATGTAATTTGTAATTTATAACATATTAGTTTGCAAAATGGGCCAAGTGGCTGGTTTTTAAAACTAATAATAACGTAATATGTAATTATAATTAAATAAAATTATTATTAACTAATAAAATTCGGATTTAGAGTTGAAGTTTTTTCGAAAGGATT
>CAUOFW020008000.1:0-19092 GCA_963454935.2 Ilex paraguariensis | reverse complement strand
AAAAAGGCACAATAACATGTCGGATTGACTTCCAATTCCAACAACAACTGTATACAGTTTTTTTTTTTCTAGTAAGTGTTTGCTTATGGGACTTTCGTGAATCTTACAGTCACAAATGTAACGTTGTGCCTTATCAGGGTTTTATTACTCTAATCCAAAACACATCCAACATTTTTCTTCAATTTTTTAAAGTGTACATCATCCATCATTAATTCAAAATTTTGTCCTTGCCAATAAGTGAAAACGTCAATCCTATTTTTTCGATAATAATGTTTGGTGGGTATGGATGTCCGATATTAATAAAAGATAGATTCAAATCGAAATGTATATCTATAAATTCAAAGGAGCAAATCAGAATTATGTGAATTAGCGATATTAAATTGAAACATTGTAGTTACGAATGAGTATTTAATGGTGCGTAGTTCAAATAGTTTTCATTATTTATAAGAATCGTAAATCACATTTCAAATTGAAGACGCCCAATATATTTAGTAATTTGTATCTACATGGCACTCAAATTCAAAAAAAGATCCATTATCTATGATTGTTCAAGGAAATCTAAGTATATGAGATCTCAATCCAAAAGTATTGGGTCTTTCCTAAAGTACAAAATTATGGCTGTAGTATGGACATGATTCTCAAGATTTTGGAAGGAAAGTACACATTTATCATTTATGGCTACATTATGTCCACACTATGATAGGGACAAAGTGATGACACAGCACATTGATTCTTCTATGTCACTGCTCGGTGGATTAAGACTTACTTTAGTATTAGATATCGTAAAAACTAGATCGTTCACCGTAAATTGATAATAGGTTTTATTTAAGATTGATCTAGAGTCAAGTGTATCGACATTAGAATAGATCGTGATCTTGCTCCATAATAATTTACACACAAGATTTACAACCACCACACCTGGTTCAAGATCATAGGGTACTGGCTACCACGCTACATTAAATTTTTGAAAATTCAGAATGTCTCTTGCGCTATGAAGATTTTTGAAAATCATTGTATACCTACAATAATGGCTAAACCAGCGTTGATTAATGATGGTTTAATATGAACCCAAAGAAAAATAATGTATCCCAGCTGTTAATATAAGATACTCTCAATCCGTAAGCGTGTCACTAGTTCTTACTCTTAGCCATATACTTATCCCTTTCCTAAACAACAGATAAACTTCAATCCAGAGTAGTGACTCAATCACTGTTTCTCTTACATTTGTGGTATAAAGAGTTAGAAACTCTAGACATCAACCATTCACATACCGGTTTACACTTTGCATGCACAGAGACAGAGAGGAACAGGAAGCTCTAACATCGGATCTCTGGTAAGAGAAGCTTTCTTTGAACTCCATTCTCCTTTGTCCATTTTGTTATGCAACTGATAATTTATGAACATTAGATGTGATGTGATACTCACAAGTTAACAAAATATAAATATCCTTTTTCTTAATCTTTCGGCAAGTTTCGTATACATGATTTTCTTCGATAATACCATATTAAACAACCATCTATTCTAAAAGCGAAAAGTGAGAATGTAACTTAAATATTTATATTTTAAGAAAAGTTTCGTATCATACTCTGTATATACGATTACGAACATATCTATACGGAAGATTAAGAGTTCAATTGTTAAGGTAGCCTGTTCAAGAAAATTCACACGCAGAGAAAAAGAAGTAAGAAGAATAGGAGAAGAGCAAAAGCTTTGTTTGTGAGGTATTTATTTTCTTGATAGCCATTGATTTGCTTGAACTTTTCTTGATTTTGAAAGCAACAGAGACTGCACGTGCCTTAGGTTTTTCTTTTGCTATCCTTCTGCCATTTTATTTCCTTGTTTTGCATCGTACGCCATTTGCTTTTGATGATGGGTCCATTCCATTGTATTGTTCGTCAAGCAAAGGGATTGAAAATTAGTTTAAGAAAGATTATATAAAAAAAAAGGTTCTCACTTTTCTCACTCTAGCGTTCAATTCTCTTGCAATTTGTTCATTAGGATTGTTCGTTTGCAGTTTTCTATATAATAATGATATCAAATTTAGAATCTAAATAAACCAAGAGTTTAAGAAATACTTCCCTCCTATAATAACATTGGTAGAAATAAACTTTTTAACTCCTCAATGTGTAGTCTAATTAAGTGGTTCATGGGGTTACGATCTATGTATGTATATATGATGAATGATATCAATTTTTTAATACGGTTTTAACTATTTCATCAATTGAATCGTGTATTTCTGTCACCATTTCTCGCAGGTTCTCTTAAATTGATATTATCAAAGACTGATTTCGCACATTTGCTTTCCCGAATCCTGAGTTGAAGTTCTGCTGAAAATTTATATTTATAATTGGAATCAAATGGAAGGGGGTATTGCTAAACCGGACAAAACAGAATTCACAGAATGCTATCGAACAACTTGGAAAACACCTTACATAATTCGCCTTGCCCTGTCAGCTGGCATTGGAGGGCTTCTCTTTGGTTACGACACAGGTAACTAATTTTTGTCCCTCTTCTATTATTAATGCAGGGACATTGCATGCAAATGGAGGAACCTTAAGCATACCAACTTTTGGTTATTTTACTATCTTTACTATATACATGTTGCTCAATGAGTTTGTAATTTGTAAACTTTGTTGTTGTGATATAGGTGTTATTTCTGGTGCCTTCTCTACATACGGGATGACTTCAAATCTGTTGAGAGGCAAACATGGCTGCAGGTACGTATGCTACTCTTAGTTGCTATCCATTAGTACATATAAAATTTTTCATTAATTTTTTTATCAGATGAATAACCATACGTGTTTATAAATTGTGCAGGAAACCATTGTGAGCATGGCTGTAGCAGGCGCTATTGTTGGTGCGGCATTGGGTGGATGGATGAATGATAGGTTTGGAAGGAGAAAATCAATTCTGGTAGCTGATGCTTTGTTCCTTATTGGGGCAATTGTCATGGCGCTGGCTCCTTCTCCCGGGTTGATAATTTTTGGAAGAGTACTTGTGGGTTTGGGAGTTGTAATGGCGTCCATGACCGCACCTCTTTATATATCAGAAGCTTCTCCTGCCAGAATTAGAGGGGCATTAGTTAGCACAAATGGTTTGCTAATTACAGGAGGGCAATTTCTAGCCTACCTTATCAACTTAGCCTTCACTAAGGTGCTAAAATTTGAGTTTTTTCAGTTGTCCTAATTTTTTGAACCACTAATTTCGTTAATATTTAGAATGTAAGATTGATTGCGGAATAATTTCATATGTATGCTTCAGACAACTGGAACCTGGCGTTGGATGCTTGGGGTGGCAGGATTTCCAGCTCTTGTTCATTCATATTTATGTTGTCGCTTCCAGAGTCTCCTAGATGGTTATATCGGCAGGTAATAACCACCCTTTACTCGATTTTATTTAACCAGTACCCTCAATTATGTCCATGAATTGTGAGAAGTTATGGCCTTTGTTACCTTGTTTGACTTTGGCAATGGTAGAAATAGTTTTTACAAGCAAGTTTGATGAATGTGCATGTTGATATGTGATCAGGATAATGTAGAAGAAGCCAGGGCAATCCTAGAGAAGATCTATCCTGCCGATGAAGTTGAAGAGGAAATGAAAGCATTAAAGTTGTCTGTAGAAGCTGTAAAGGCCGAGGAAATTTCTATTGGTGATGATTTTATTTCAAAACTCAAAGGTGCTTGGGGCAATTTAGTTGTCCGAAGGGGACTCTATGCCGGTATCACTGTTCAAGTTGCTCAGCAGTTTGTTGGTATCAATACTGTCATGTATTACAGTCCTACCTTAGTTCAGCTGGCTGGGTTTGCTTCAAACAAGACAGCTTTAGCACTCTCTCTGATTACATCTGGTCTGAATGCTGACGGCTCCATTTTTAGTATGGCTTTTGTGGACAGATTTGGGAGGAGGAGGTTGATGATGATCTCTATGTTTGGGATCATTTTTTGCCTATTGGTGCTATCCGCCGTGTTTTATGAAGCTTCTTCCCACTCCCCTCTTGTCAATTGTTTTGAATCCACCCACTTTGGAGCCAACTCTACATGTCCGAGTTACTTGAAAGTGTCCGATGCATCATCTTGGAATTGTATGACATGCTTGAAAGCATCTTCTTGTGCATTTTGTGCTAATGGGGACAGCAAAGTAAGTATACTGCGCTCATCTCTTTGGTTTTGTTTTTAATAGTTTTCTCGACTTAGCTTGCAATGTCATTTTTTTTTTTTGCATCTCCTAATTAATTTAATTTTCTATGTGAATCAGTATCTACCTGGAGCATGCCTAGCTGCAAAAGATGCTATTAGGGGATCGTGCCGTGCAGAACGACGTACCTGGTACACAAATGGTTGTCCAAGCGAGTTTGGTATTGTGGCTGTATTATTTCTGGGACTCTACATTTTATCATACTCACCTGGAATGGGAACGGCACCTTGGATTGTGAACTCGGAGATATACCCCTTGAGGTACAGAGGCCTTGGTGGAGGAATCGCGGCAATTGCTAACTGGATTTCTAATCTAGTAGTGAGCTAGACGTTCTTAACACTGACTAAGGATCTTGGTTCTGCTGCCACATTCCTCTTGTTTCCTGGTTTTTCCTTCATTGGACTGGTAGCCATATTTTTCTTTGTACCTGAAACCAAAGGATTACAATTTGAGGAGGTTGAGAAGATGTGGGAAAAAGGCTACAGACCAAGCTTCTTATGATTCAAGAGACAGAATGGTGATTCTACTGAAGTTAATTAGCCACAAGGATGTCATGGAAACATAATTATTTTCAATTCTTTTTTAAGCCTAGACTAAACTAATTCGACTTAATTCCAAGGCTTGCTTTGAATTTTTGCAAGATCAAACTGTTTAAAGGATTTTGTAAAAAAAAACTGCTTTAAGGATATGTGTTTTTCATCGACATAGAGAACATATGTGGTTAACACATCTTTTAGATTTTGATTATGATAGTTTACTTGTTGAAAATAATCGATTCGTGACCATTCTTTTTGTAGTTGTATATAATTGAATATAAGTCTTGTTATATTTTTCATTGTAAACAGGCCTACATAACCACCCCATGAAAAAAAAATTAATAATAATAATAATAAAACAAATAAACCCATCCGTAGGAGTGTCAAACATGTCGGGTTAGGTCATTTCGTGTCGAATTTGTTTCGTGTTTGTGCCAAAAATTTTTAAACACTAACCTAATATGTTTAATAATCGTGTCGAGATGTGTAAACACTAACTTGACATGTCCATTAAACGTGTTATCCGAACTTGACATGTTTGACACGTTTAATAAACAAGTTATTTTCAAGTTAACACATTCCACAACATGTTAACATGTTTAACTCATATATCAAATTCTATTTGTTTAACACCTTTAAAAAAAAATCAAAAAGATTTTATTGAATAAAATTCAAAAAATTACAAAAATAAAAGGAAACCAATTCCTAACATCCATTTCCAATTAAATGGCTTTAATCCTCTAAAACATGAAAAAAAAATCAAAAATTTCTTCTATGAACACTAAAAATAGTCATTTTCAATTCTTGCACAATCATTCCAGCTCCAGATCTGCTCCAGTAAGCAGCTACAAGCAGAATACAAGCTTTCAATGCTTGCACAATTAACCCACATACAAAACAGTACATTTTTGGTCAAAATACAAACAAAAATATACAAATTTTCAATACAACTTGTAAAGTTAAGTATAGAAAAACAAGTGATCGTAGAAATTTACATATTGCAGAAATTCATTTGTTCCCAAAAGTACTCTCTTCTAGAAGGTCAAAGAGCCATGGTGATCTCTAGGGGTATTCACCTTACTCTACAGGTAGAAAATATGTTTTTCTGTCTTCTTACCCGATACTTTGCGGAAGAGTTTTTCTTTGCCTACTTTACTCGATTAATCGGGTAAAATTTTTTGTAATAATTAATTTTTGGATCATTTTAATAATTTAATTAAATAACATGCACTAATTTAACATCACAATAAATCAATTAACACTAAAATCTAAAACAACTACAACAAAAATTATAATAAAACACAAAAAAAGTATAAACATCAATCCACCATAGTTGTTATACAAATACAATAACAATTAATTTAAGTTTAAACTTTAAACCATATGAAATACATTAACATGCACCATATATATATATTAAAAAATTATTACAGGTATGGTAGGGTAGGGTAGGAATGCGACAATGGATGACTATTCCGTATTCCTACCTAAAAATTATAGTAAGACCAAAAACTCTTCCACATTCCTACCCAATTTTTGCGGCTAGTCGTTCAGTAGGTAGGGTAGGGTAGGAACTTGCGATCGGTCAAAAATTTGAACACCCCTAGTGATCTCTCAAGCGGTAAAAACAAATGACTTGAACAAATCAAATACTGAAATTGTACTCAGGGGAGACGGTGTTGATGGAGAAAATAACAACAGAAATGGCCCATTTTTTGACTGTTCTATACTTCAATGAGTCACAGTGCGTAGAGAGAGAAAGAGAAAGAAAACACAGCGTCGTCGACACAGAAAGAGAACACACAACAAGAGAGAGGGGGCAAACCTTTTCAGTTGAGCAACAATGAAGGCTTGAACTAGGAGAACGATGATGGTGGAACAGTGAGCCCTCTTCTTCTCCTCGAGACCAAGCAACCAACGACGGGTGAGTCAGAGTGAAAAAGTGGAAGTGGATTAGGGTTATGCTTTTTTTGTTGTTTTTATATATTTGGATAAATGGGTAGGTCGGGTTCAGGTTAAATTATATCAATTTGTTTAAAATATACGAGTTAATCAGTCAAAATCGGGTTGATCTGATTTCGACATGAACCTGACTTGTTTTTTTTTGTATTTATACGTGTTGACCTATTTTTATTTATTGACCCATTTAATTTTGTGTTGGACTCATTAATTTCGTATTCAATTTGTGTCGTGCTAGCGTGTCATGCCAAAAATTGACAGCCCAATTAGGGATGTCAATGGACCAAAGCAGGGGCGGGGAGTGTAGAATTCATCCCTGTACCCACTTAAAAAAATTTCGTCCATCTCCGGTCCACCCCTGATAATGGGTATAGTTTTCATCCTCATTTTCGTTATGTGGAAAAATTTCTAATCCCCGTCCTCGTCTATGCTTCCCCCGTACCCGCCTAAGTCCAAGCTCAAGTAGTATAATCCAAAATTTTAAATAAATTTAATATTTTAAATAATCCAACAACATTCCAAATAATTTAACATAATCTACCACAACATAATGTAGATTACAAAATGTAAAAGTCAAAACAATATAATATTCTATTTAAAGTGTCATTGGACCACAAAAAGATAAACGAAACTTAATGAGACATTTCCAAATACTCCAAGATGAAGACACGTGTCCTCGACATCAGTGAATCCTTGTTACTGTGATCACGACACGTACCCATCGGTTCACAAGTCCCTCTTCCCCCCCGAGGTACTGTTCATAAGGATCAATGACACTCAATACATTTACATACCAACACATATCCCTCGGTCGGATATGGGTACATCGGTCCCTACATGTACCACTCCCCTCGGTACCGAGATGTACCGTCTAGGATGACGTTCTTTGCTCCTGTAGATTCTATTGATGTACAGGTCACTAGCTAGGCTAGGTTAGGTTAGCCATCATAACCTCGTCTTACACAATTGGTGTCAGAAGGCACAAGAAGGCAGAAGACACAACCAATGGGGAATGGACGTGTGACATATTGTGTCAGATCATGGACAAAAAGACCAAGATGCCCTTGCTGACACATGACTTGGGAAAACAAGCATTTAGTGCATCATTCCCTTGATGAAACATCATTTAATGCAGAAAGGCTCGGAAGTGAAAGGTAATAAATGTCCCCATGACTGGACATTTATTACATCCTTGCCGAGAGAAGCTTATTAAACATTCGGCAGGCCGATGACGAAGCATTGGTTGCTTGGGGTCCCGAGCAGTTAAGAGAAAAGACATTCCTCATAGAAATCAGTGTACACGTTGCCTGTATCTAATGATCACCTACTGACTACACTGACAGCAATCATGAATTTTTGAGGTATAAATACTCCTCATAAAAGGCAAGATGGGATGTAGAAGGAACCTTTTCTCAAAGAAATACACAGTATTTTCTCCTTCCCCTCTCTCAAAGAATTGACTTGATCGTCGGAGGGGATACGCCGAAAAACACTCCGGTGCCCTCCTAACTCTTTTTTCTCTGTTCTAGGAAGCTCCATCAGCCTTACTGGATCACTCCGTTGATCCACGAAAGTCACCCATTACCGTTCCAGGCCACCACCGGACCTCACAGACTGTTCCAAGCAGCAAGGTTGACCATTCGATTGACTGACTCGAGTTTACCACGGTAGAGATCTGTTCTCGTGTTTATATTGTGTAAGATCCTGCACCCACAATCTGGCGCCGTCTGTGAGAAACGACTAATTTTCCTAGTTTCTTCTCTAAAAAGGACACTAACCATGGTGAATACTCGACACAAGGGGAAAGGTCCCCAGCAAAGAAGTCTCGATTTGCAAGCTCCTCGTCATGATGGAGGGAAGGGTCGCGTTAATGACAACAGAAATGTCTCTATTCAGTCAAGGGGGTTTACTCCTCAAACCAGTATGAGCATCAAGTCAGGAGAATCTGCCCCCTTGGCTCGTCAACTGGTGGAAGTGATCGAAGAAAAGTTTGGAGATCGATTATGACAGTTGAAAAAAGACAATGTGAACGTCCTAAGCCGGCTCAATGAATTCGCTGCCTCCGGCGAAAGGTCAAGACACTCATTCCATTCTCGTGGACTCCCGCCCGAGAAACAGAAACTGAGGACCTGAGGGATCATTTAAATAACAAGGCTGAAGGCTCCAGGGCCCCGAAACGCCCAAGAGCCAACGAGCACCTCCTCGACGACTATTCCAGGAAGGCAAGACCTTTAACCCCGGACGACCTCCAGCGAGGGCTGTCAAGGCGGAGGAAGGGATACGAGTCTGAGGAGGATTCAACCTTTTCCACTCGACGCCCGAAAAAGGTGAACCCGATCAATGAACCCGGAGACCTCAGAGGACATCCCGTTGGGGAGGAAATTGACCTCAGAGCTCGGTTGGAATCCAGGAGAAAGGGTAAGGTTGTCTAGGATAATGTCGAAGAAGAGGTCATACAATCACCCTTTACCAGGGATATCGGAGAGATGGAGGTTCCAAAAAAGTTCGTCATACCGAGGTTCAAAACTTACGATGGGCGGTCAGATCCCGAAGCTCATCTCACGCAATACAAGCAAATGATGTCCCTATATCATTCAGACCAACGATTTCTCTGCCGAGTATTTTCCATGAGCTTGAGGGACTCCGCGATGAAGTGGTTCGAGGCTCTTCCCCCCAACAACATTGGATCATGGAAAAAGTTGACGAGGCAATTCATAGCCCGATTCATCACGGGGAGTAAACGACCAAAAGACGTTGGATCATTACTAACGCTCAGATGAAGGGAATCCGAGACCCTATTATGCAGTCAAGGGCTCGTCACCCCCTGGTAACGGGTATAGTTTTCATCTCCATTCCCGTTCCGTGGAAAAATTTCTAATCCCCGTCCTCGTCTCTGCTTCCCCCGTACCCACCTAAGTCCAAATTCAAGTAGCATCATCCAAAATTCTAAATAAATTTAATATTTTAAATAATCCAACAACATTCCAAATAATTTAACATAATCTACCACAACATAATGTAGATTGCAAAATATAAAAGTCAAAATAATATAATATTCTATTTAAAGTGTCATTGGATCACAAAAAGATAAATGAAACTATTAGAGAGAAAAGAAGAAAAAGAAAATAAAATTGAACTATGAAAGTAATAGCATTACACTTGAAGTTTCCTAAAAGAATTTTTGTTATTACAATTCATATTACAGCCATAAAATGTTAAAAGATAAAAAATTAAAATTTCACTAATTCAATAATTCTATCCACCATGAAATACAAAATTATCTTACTCTCTCTTATCTGTTTGTAGAGCATGGTCAACCCAAACTTTTAACAGTTTCAATCAGTGAGCATACATGGAAAAAAGAACAATCAGTAAAAAAAATTGATAAAATTACCGCATACCAATGTCACTTGCTTGTTTAATTACCATATTTTTAGATTAGTAGTTACAGTAAATATGTTTAATTAAGACTTTAGAGTGTGTATATATATATATATATATTTATTTATTTATTTAACGGGTAGCGAGAGCGAGGGCGGGGGCGGGGATAAGAGTAAGATCATCCCCGCCTTCATTCCCATACTGATTTATACGGGTATCTTCATATACATTTAATGTCCAATACATATAATTTATCTCCAATTTAAACATAACAAATTTAGACAAATACTCATTTTTTTCCGGTTTACTGCCATCGTAAGCCAGTCCCACCGGGCACCACCTAAATCTGTAGGGCAATTACGTAATTTGATAAGTAATTCCCGCTTTGCTGCTAAACGGTGTTCCTGTATTTATACAGACAAACCCTAATTTCAGTATTATGCAGTCAAGGGCTCTTGAACCCTGGTCGGTAGTGGCATATCGAGCCGCCATTGCCGAGATGGGTTCCTTGGCTTTTTGGTATCAAAGAAATTTCTTCCTCAAGTCTTATGAATTAAATCGTATGGAGTTTTGTGTGTTTATATGTATAGTATGTATATGTTCTTTCATCCATCTATCGGAAATGAAGGCGCGATGATGAGGTTGTAATAATCTCGTTAATCTGACAATTTTTTTGTGAGGATACACTCTCCAATCCATTCTCTACAAATTCTGAGCGTCTTCTCTTTCTTTCTAATTTCCCTTCTCTCCTTGATTTGTCTCGGATTTTAATTTACTTTGCTTGATTTTGTGTTATGTTTGAGTAATGATTCTCCCTATATTTTGTTTCAGATTTTCCCTCTGAAACAAATATATTTTTGATTTCCATAAAGTCTTGATTTTTGGCTACTCTGTGTGTATTATGATATGGGAATGTTACCTTTTATATGTGTTTTAAGTCATTAGCGAGTGATATTATGTTATGGTTAACCAGTGATTTCATGCCAGTTTCAAGGTTGTTGGTTATATGTTTCCCTTGTTGTAGGAATGGTGAATCCTGATGGTTTTGGTTTCTCTGTAGAACTTCTCCTGTTTATCGTCGTACTTCATGGTGCTTCTGATTCTTGCTTTTATTAAAGGTCAATTTCAGTTCATATCTGTTCAAGATGAAGTGAGTCCACATCGAAGCTTCTGTTATGGTTGAGCATGCATCCCTATTTGGGAGCTATTGGGTTGCTTGGGGAGTATGGTCCTAAGTCAAGGACACAGAATCCACTCTTTCTAGAAAATATTGACTTTATGCATCTGTTTCGATATGTTTAGTGTGAGTTTTTTATTTTTGTCTTTTTTTTTTTTTTTTTTTGTTTAATAGTCTTGTTTTGATTTATGGTCTAGGATTTCAATCAACAAAGATAGAGAGGAATGGAGGGAAGATTGTTTTCTGCATTCATCATTCAATATGATGCCATTACACAGGTTAACTTGCATCTTTCTCTATGCTGCTCCTACAGTATGCAAGTTTGGTCTGAAATTATGTTCCAAATTGAGTGTGAAGGTGTCTGAAATTTGGTATGAAATTGGTATGGTATTTGGTCTGAAATTAGGTCTGTAGCTGAGATTTAATATGTGTTTTTGTTGAATTAAATAACATTGAACATGATATTCACCCAAACAAATGAATCAAGTATGATGGAGTATATAAATATGCAACAATCTCTTGGAACAAGAGATGCTGAATTTTATTGGACTTCATGGAAAAGAAATGCACCCATTCATCTAGCCTCAATACTCCAAAATTTTGAATTGCTTATTAATGCAAATGTACATGCTCTTATTTTTAGGTTGCTATGAATAATCAATTGTAGTGGATAACCATAACACTTTATAGGGTCTGTACATTATCCTACAACTTAACAATAATATCTTTCTTTAAATTTGTTTTCTTTGTTGTAGTGGTGTTAGTGGTGTATGAGTTGCAACAGGAGATTACAAATGTTTGTATCTTTGCTTGGGGACGCAATTAGAGTCTAGATTCCTTATGAACTGGATTATATGAATTGGGCTTGGATCATATACTTTAATCAATGCTATATTTACATCATATACTTTAATCAATGCTATAGAGGTTCACACTATTAATCTTTTAGTCAGTGCTCTAATTGCCTTCACATTCTGAGGTCTTTTATTTTTATTTCTTATGAGATGAGTTGGATTTTAATGTATATCAACAGCCACGCCATAGGGTCACTACATTTCCATTCTTAAATGCTATGGTGGTTGTATGATTCGTGGCAGGAAGGTTGGTATTTATCTTGGGTTCTGTTTTAGGGAAATTTTTCGGAATTTACTAAACTTGTTGGCCCAATTTTGTATGTATGGTATGTATATATTCTTTCATCCATCTATCGGAAGTGAAGGTGCGATGATGAGGTTATAATAATCTTGTTAATCTGACAATTTTTGTGAGGACACTCTCCAATCCATTCTTTACAAATTCTGAGCACCTTCTCTTTCCTCCTAATTCCCCTTCCCTCCTTGGTTTGTATTTATTTTAATTTTCTGTTTGATTCTTTCTTATGTATGGGGCATGATTCCCTATATTTTGTTTCAAATTTCCCATCAGAAAGATTATATATTTTATTTCCATCAAGTCTTGATTTGTCTTGGGGAAAGATCAACATCTTGCTCTCTCTGTCTCGCATGTGTTTGAGAGAGAGATGTTTAGCTTGTTTTTGTCACTGTGCGATAGGGAAGTGTGAGTAACTATTGCTTCCACAACTGGAATGATGTACCCCTTATTATTGTCGTGAAGGTAATATTTCACATCTAATTGAACTCTGAATACCGTTCGATTAACTAAGTATGATGTTCTGAATGACTCTGTTACATGGGTCTGTAGAGGCTGGGGAAGAATCAGTGATCTGGTGGATTTGATTACAAGTGGAACTCGCAAGAGATTCAAATTCTCAGTGAAAACTTTCCTGGATGAAATTAATCATGCTATTTTGGTGAAGACAGGTTTGTTTTTGGATGGGGTGAGTGCATGTTGGAACTGTTTTGTTACTCAGATGTAGACTGATATCTTTCTTGTTTATATGGATCACTATTGCACGGGATTTTTGTTAAAGCTTAAGCACGTAATATCATATCATAATTGGACACGTTGGTTTAGTTGAGAAGGAAGGTCCAGTTTAGAGCATTTTTAACTAGCCATTTTATCCAATCACTGCCCACAGTTGCTCATTCAAGTTATCACCTGTGATCTCCTGTATGGACGGTTTGAACAAAGTCTATCATGGGTTTTGTAAGCTTTGAACTTTTAAGTGGTGAATATATATTGTATGTTTTGTCTAGATCTTGTATATTGTATGCGTTTGATTTGGGTGATAGCAAAGAGTGGCTGGCTGCCAGCAGTTTTCTTTGTGTTGATGAATGATAAATTCTAAACATGTAAAAGGTTTACCCTTGATGCTTCTTTCTTTATGTCCGCTCTTACTTTTTTTTTTCCATATGCTCTAATGCCTCTAGTACATACGAATCGTAAACTGTACACTTGGTTCTACTAGGTTCAACTCACAAAACACTTAAAATTTACAACTCCAAATGCTATAATGGCGAATGATTCCAAGTGTTGTTGGACACTATTTACCTGTTGTGTTCATGAGACTAGAATTTGCTGTCTCATTGGATTTGACAGTATAATATAATCTAACCAATATTAAAATTTGTTGCTAATCTAACAATAAGAATGTATTATAATCACATTCATTAATACTCAATAAATATTTGAATAATGCTAGACTGAATAAACATAAATAACCAAATGGCATTGAAGGATAAAATGAGGAAAACGAGATAAAAAAAAAATGTCACCACATTAATGATACACCATTTGATCCAAATCATAGGAATCATATACAACATTACCAATAGGGCTTTTTTCTTAACATAGCTAGGATACTCGGTGAGTCTAACATTGTTCATTCAAGTTAATTATCAAAGATATGAATTGTCTATGTGATAACGTCGTTTTTGTTTCTCTCTCCTGCTGTGAAATAAAATTATTAGTTCACATTTTATCAACAACTTCCGTGGGCACCATATTTTGAGGAATCAAGTTCTTTGGATGTTGATTTAGCAACTTTGTATCCTTCCATCTTAAAAAACTTTTTGAAAAATCCTTCAAATCAAATCTGGGCGGCTCAATATATATCTTTATCTTATTTCTTGTTTAGTTTTTCTATTTTGAGGGCACATGTGTTATCTATAAAATATAGGTTTGGTTGGAGTTTTATTAGATTAGAATAACCATGAGTTTGAGAGTGAGTTGATGTTATTTGCACTATTCACTTTTTAAACGATAGAGAGAGAGAGAGAGACAGCCATAGAGCGATGCTAACTTTGCATATTGACTTCTGATTTTTCTTTAGCGTTTTAACAGTTTTCGTTTTGTATTTTTCAAATGTTATTATGTGCTGGCTGCTTTACTGTTGGGTCGGCTCTGACTTCAAATCAATCCTTTCCACCCCGCATTATGCATTTCTCATGATGAAACTTGAACAAGAAATGACACATCCTCTCTCTCTCTCTCTCTCTCTCTCTCTGTAGATGATTCGAGAATGGCTTCATTTTCCTTTTCTTTGCTTCAAAGAATTGGTGGGAGTGGCATTAGAAAGTCAATATAATGAACAAGGTACCACCACACTCTTCTTGCAATAAAAAAGAGAGAAACCAACAATGTGGCCTCAAAGGTACAACAAATCACTTGGAACCATACCCAAAATACGATTAGCTACACCGACACTTCATCAAACAACGATTGAAAACCATACCAAAAGTGCAAAATGCATGGGAGAAGAGATGGAAATAAGCAATGACCCATCCAAACAACAGGACAAGCCCTTGCACCTGCTCTGCCCTGCCAGCTAATGAACTAATAAAGACGACAAGCCCGCCCCAGAAAGAGAAAGATAATAAATATGGCCCCAAAATACGCAATCTTTTGGTGGGGTAGGTTGGTGGCTGGCTGGCTGGCTGACAGTCTAAGTATGTACATGCATACAAGCTGGTGGGATCAATACTCTAGCTAAAACCACTTTCCACCAAACGACTAAGAGATCACAGGGCCTCCTACTACGTCTTTCCTCCCTTTCATCTCATCCCTGGTTTGCTTAAAAATTTGAATAAGTCATCAGTTAGCCTCATACCACCCACCATGAAGAAGAAAGATCAAAGCTTTGGTACAGTACATAACTATGGTTAGTAGCTCTATAACGAAAATTTTTCTCCTTTCAAAGGAATGCAAAATGGAAAAGTGAGACCAATACCAAAAAGATTGGAAAGCTGAAAATGTTTTGAAAACACACAAGAACCAAGGAAAAAATTTGAAATTCTATTTCTAAAATAGCTCGAAACATCCCGAACACTGCAAAAAATAGAAATTTAATATTGAATTGTTGATTCGTAAAAATGTTTTGTTGCAACCTTACACTAAGGTACACAACTTTTGAATGGAGAAAGTTCACTTGAATTAAAGGTTATAATAATTCATAGAAAGGGTATCTGCAGGTCAAAGGTGGATTATTTTTTAAGCTTTGCAGAGCTATCCAGGAGGTCAAAGGACCAAATGGCTAGCTGACCTACTCCTACTCAGCTGAACAATGCACTGATTTACCAACTCTATTAGCAACTTGGCCTGCTAAAAAATGTAAGGAGACAAATCCGGGACAAGAAATATAAACAAAATAAATAGACAAAAAGATTAATTCCTTAAAATAGTAAGAGGAAAAGAGAGTAGGAAAAAACGAAACTCAAACATTAGTAACCCTTGAGTCACCAAAAACAAACCAAAAGAATCATAGCTCAGATCATATAATAAATTCACAACCCAAAACCCAACCAGGCAAACAAGTTCTCCCGCCTCCCCAAAACAAAATTAACAATAGAGGGGAACTAAACCCCCCAAAATCCTAGTCAACAATAATACACCTAAATAGGTTAGCTTCTTCTCACTATAGCTTCTACCAATTTTTTGACATTACATCACAAACCACCAAGTTTCTCAACCACTCTGTATAAAACATCAAAACAATTCCTACATATACAGTCAACAAACCTACTACATAATTACAATATAAGATCATTTAAAATACCTCTCTAAGGGCTTGAAGTAGAAGCTTCTTGTCTTGGTTCTCTCAGGTACCCAAGTAAAGTTTCAGCCTGCCAAAAACAATTAAACCCTGTTTTAATTCAGCTACCCAAAAAATACATCCGGGTGTGAACAAAATTCAAATTCCATTCATTGACTTGTACAAGCACCAAGGCAATACATCAAAGTCACTAAAAAACCAGAAGTCAGTTACATAAACAAGGACTCGATGTATACTTGCAGACTTCAACACCATGACAATCATGTAATTGGTTTTTGCACATGTGGCCAACAATCCATCCAAAACAAATTGCAATTCCTTTTATGCTAAATCTATCGCATGATTGAACCAATTTAACCAAGAAAACATGTTTTGTACGGAGCACTAAACAGTATACGAGCTATGCATAATCCAGATCTGCAATAACCAGCAAGCCACTACAGGAACCCATTTCAGATCACAAGCATTCAAATACGATGAATACAGATAAAAAAAAAAAAAAACTCACCTTGTGCTTGGCTTTAGCAGTCCCAGTCTGCGAAAGAGCGACAAGAGGAGGAATCCCACCTTCCCTAACAAGCAACCCTCGATTCCTAACACTATCACCACACAACTGCAACAACGTCAACACCGCAAACTCCTTCCCTTTGGCCGACCCATCCTCAATTGCCTCCACAAGCGCTGCAATCCCACCTTCCTCCACAATCGCCTGCTTCCCCTCCTCAATCCCAGCCAAACTACTCAGCACCACCATTGCCTTCTCCGCCAACCCCGTCCCATTCTCACCCACCAAACCCACCAACACCTTCACCGCCCCAGCACTCACCCCCCTCTCTTTATTCAGCTTCACTGAACAAAGCTTATACAGCGTAGTCAATGCGTCTTTTTTCCCTCTATTCGACCCATTAATCAGCAAAGCCACCAATGGTGGTATGGCGCCTGAAGCCCCTATAGAACTCTTGTTCTCCTCAACCAAAGCTAAGCTCAACAAAGCGCACGCCGCGTTCTGTTTTGATGCTTCAGTTCCGGTTTTCAACACGAACACGAAGGATTTCACGGCGCCGGCGGTTGTTATCAAGCTTTTGTTCTCTTCGTGGAGTGAGAGATTAAGCAAAGCTGTGACAGCATGCTCTTGAGTCGAAGGGTCACTACTCTTTAACAGAGGTACTAGAGCTGGTATAGCACCGGATGAGCCTATCAACGCCCGATTATCAGACCGATTCTTTGCTAGTAGTCTCAATTTCGCCGCCGCCGATCTTTTCACAGCAACCGACGACGAATTAAGGCCGTCGATGCAGATTTTCACTGTCGGTTGAAGATCCTCCGGCGAAATACTTTCTATTATCTCCGTTGAAAAGCTCTCTCTCTGCAAGAACCCATAGCACGGCTCCGGTTCGGGTTCCGAGTTCGGATTCGGATCCTGGTTTTCGGCATTTGGGAGAGTTGCAAGACGCTGTAACTCGCCGGAAATATCGCTGCTACAAGCCGAGAAATCGCTGAAAGCTTGAGACAGATCGAAAAAATCGTCTTCTGAAGATGAGGACTTGACCGATTGGTTGGTACGAGAAGCAAGTTCGCCGAGTCGGAGGTCGATGACAGAATCGGTTAAGTTTTCGGAGACATTGGCTGATCTTTCCGGTGTGGTTGGTCCTGGAAATGAGCAAGAGTGGTCGGTCTGGAAGAGATTGGAGCGGATAGTGCGCATGGAGCGGCCGAGAGGTCTCTGGATCTTGTTCCATGACGGAGGTGGAGTGTAGTAAGGTCGCCGTTGTGAGAAGCGAGTGGAACTGGAATGAGATTCTTCAAGAGAAACCATTGTTATTGAGCCCAGAAGAAAGAAAGGCGCAAAGGGAATAAAGATTGGTTTTTTCAAGAAATTTTCATGAGAGATAGAGAGCTTGAATGGTTGAGAATAATGGAGTGGCAGAGAGGACAGAGAAGGCAGTGAATAGAATGGATTTTAATGGGTGGAGTAAATGGGTGGATTTGGTCTATTTATTTTTGAGTAATCCTATATGAATTTAAAAAAGTATAAAGTCACGAGGCACTGTTGCTGATCGTGGTCACAGACCAAAAGTTGAAGCCAGGAGGGTATGGGTCCAAGGGTGTGGCCTACATGGAATTATCCCCATCTTAATTTAATTTGAATAAATAAGGTTTGTCACCGTCCCAATCGAGGGGTGGGACGTTTGTATTCTCTCTTGGCAGCTTGAGTTGGATTGTCGGCGAGGGGAAATTGAAGTTTCACAGAACCTTTTCAGCTTGCTGTTTTTGGACAGTGAAATCACAAAATTGCCCATGGTGGTGATGAATGGTTATGATGAAGTGACTAGAGCTCAACGCCTTCACCACTCGTTTGAGTCAGCGACAGTGAAATTGGGTGTCTTTTGCTTGTATTTTCGCGCTCGTATTCGATCAAGATCCAACGGTGTGTGTCAAGATCCAGGTGTGTGGAGCCCAACACGGCTGTACTGTAGAGTAAACTCGTAAAATACACGTGGTTGCCAGCAGCAGTGTGGACCGTGGAGTCCGACACGTTCGATGGTTCCCAAGTACAGAAAATCACTTTGACAATGCTAAAACCGTAAACACAGGATTTGGTCCCCAAATGTTCATCTCAAGTCTCGTAGGTTTTGCTTGTGTGCATACATGTGACGAATATAAATGAATTCATATGTATATGTATATATATATTTAGAATACTCGCAAACAATGAAGTGAATTATTTTTAATTATCATGGTTGTGTTTCTAGTGCAACATGCTGAGTTGTTTAAGCAGCTTAATTACGTTTAATTTCATAGATTGAAAAGATTAGGTTTGTCGCTCGCTGCTTACTGTACCATATTATTATTATTATTATTATTATTATATTATTATATTTATATAATAAGAG
>CAUOFW020007999.1:0-19095 GCA_963454935.2 Ilex paraguariensis | reverse complement strand
GCCTCGTTCTCGGCCTCTACGGCAATCTCGTCCCCATACCACCGTCTCTAATTTCAAATCGATGTGTACTGGCTCATCTGGTCGTCCTACAAAGGGACTTTGGTCCAGAAAATATTCCCCGGACAGTTCTTCATGGCCGGAAAACAAGGTCGGAGAGATAAAGGGGAGGTTAAACCGCCATTGCAAATGGTTAGGAACACTGAGACAGTTGATTCTAAGGCGTTTGTGTTGGAGCATTCGAGGCCAGGCATTGTTTCTTTGTGTTTATCGGAGAATGATGATGATGATGAGATTAAGCTAGACCCAGATTATCACAATGTGGAGTTTTTGGTCACCACTGGGCCTGGACCTTGCCCACAGCTTGATAGTAAGAACATTGTCTTTGGGGCTGTGCTTGAAGGTGAGTTCTATACTTCTAAAGCTGTAATTTTAACTGCATAGGCATACCCATTCTACTCAAGTATTTTTGGCAGATTTATATACCAGAAGCTATGTTAGGTAATAATTGCTGAATTCTTGATCAATTTTGATGTGTAAGTTTTTTTTGGCATGGGAAGAAGTTAATTGATGGTAAATCTAGAGTAGCCAATTCATATCATTTGGGGCATACCTGTAAACAGAATTTATACTGCTTAAAATGAATGTGATCGATAAATAAATCTTATTTTATGGTTTGTGGCTGAGGTCGGATCTGGAACGGTAACAAGTTTTCATCTGTCCAAACAATGCGCCAAGAGTTCGAGTTTAATAATCAGATTTTTCTAACAAGGAGTAATGATGTCTACCATTTATCTATCTTAGGCCTCGATATAAGCCGGAAGTGTATACACCGGGGTACTTTGGTTTGTAGTAACTTTGATTCAATAGTTCAATAGGTTTCAAATAAAGAACAGGGCCAGGTGGGGATGGGTTTTTTTTTGGGGGTGGGGGAGATGCAATTGGACTGATTGTTTTCTCAAGTATAGGTTTGTAGTTCAAGGCCTGCAGATGTACTTTTAATTTCTTACAGGTTCCTGCTTCACCTCTTAAGACTCTTTCCTTGTGCCTCTGTTAACATAGTCCAAACTCTGTTTTTTGTGAGTGCTTGTGTATGTGAACTCGGTACTTAAGATAGGAATCTACTTCCTGAAGTTTACTGCTGAAACTATTTGTAATGCTATTTTAGCTTTATTATGTGTTCTTCTCCTTTTAAAAATTCAGCCCATTGAATCCATAGTTTGTGGGAGTTCTTTATAGGTGTTCAACGCTAATTTTTGACAAAAATTCACCCAACTATGCTTCACTTTAGTGATGGAGCAACATGTATACATTATGCTTGAAATGGCTGCAGTATTTCAACTGATTCTGGCATCATTAGCAACTCTGTTGGAATACATTGCTATACTGGTGTAAATTGAATTTCCCTCCTCCCTCCTTGGCCTCTTCTTTTCTCTGCTGATTGTCATAACAATTTTCAAGATAAAAAAACCATTAACAGTGCACAAGGCACTCATATAACAGGGTCTAGGAGAGGTAAGTGGTACGGATAGTCTCACCTTCATTTTTTGATAGACTAATTCTCAGACTCAAACTCTCATTTGTCATCGTTTGAGGTCCAAGATTATTCATGCTCATAATTCTTTTGAAACTGAACTTCATGCCCACACATCACACTTCATCTTACAGAACATTTTGTAGAGACTGCTGTTTTCTTCTTAAGTATCTACTTGCATAGGGCAGCATGTAAAAAGATCTCCTGTTTCTTCGAAACTCTGCATTTATATCAACTTTGTGACTGAGCTACTTATAAAATTATCTTCTGTTTTCCCTTGCTATCTGAAAATGTTTGCATACTTTTCTGATTTCAGTTGTATTGGGTTGCAGGGTTGGATGTTGTGACGAGCATAGCTTCCATCCCCACTTACAAACCATCTGAAAGAATCCGCCAGTACAATGATTTGGCAGAGTTTCTTGGAGATGGAAGAGCTAAAAATGCCCGCGCAATCTGGAACAAGCCCCTTAAGACTGTCTATATCAGTGGTTGTGGAGAGCTCAAAGTAGCAAAACCAACCCTTCCTCCTACTCTCCCTTAGTACCATTATTCATTCATTCAAGCTCCATGTTTTATCCACACTACATTCATTTGCTACTGTTCTCCTTGAAGACAATTTTGCTGTAAAATGTGTACTTCAAAAAGAAAGAGTTATACAGTTCCAAGTCTTCAAGATAACTCATACTCCATCTATACATCTACCTGCATCTTTTCTTCTTTTCATTTTTTATGTCATTTATTTATGTTTAGATGTTTATAGGTTACAATGCATCAGAAACATAATTGATATGTTTAAATTTGCTATCATCCATTCACCCTCATTGTTGTGAATTTGTGCATATTTGCGGGTGGAAAGAAGCAGGATAATTATTTTTTGAGTGATGATACTGAACTACAAAGAATCTTATTTTTGTCCAAGGATGTGGAACAGGGCGGCACAAAGCATTTTGAGGCCTAAAGCGAAAATATCGAATGAAATATTATTTTTAATATTAAATTTTTATTAAAAATTAATTTATTTTTTATTTATTATATGTGTGTGTGATAGAGGAAGAATCAATGTTATCAATAGAGATGTTTTAACTTTTACTTTATTTTTTTACCAGAATAGAGTAAATGTGAAGTAAATATAACTTGACTTTAGAGTAAATTTTTTATACATTTAGTTTTTTTTTTTTAACTTTTGATTTTTGATTTTATAATATTGTAGGTTGAATTATGAGCCCAAATTATTGAAATTAAAAATTTGAGAAATTTGGAGGTCGGCCCCCCTATATGGACTTGTTTGAACTTAAGTCCGTCAAATAAACTTATTTGTTATGAAGTTTGTTTTTTTATCAATTTTACCATATTATCCTTTTCTTTTAGAAGTGAAATAAAACTAAAAATTAAAAACTCATAAATTTTAGGAGTTTGACTAACATTAAAATATTTTTTTTTTCACATCTATTTTTATTCATATATAGGTTAAGATTTTGAATAATATTAAAATTTTCCCTCTCTCTTATCTATCTATATATAGGTTATATATATGTATATATATAGTAACATTAAAAATAAAAAATAGTAACACTCAAATACAAAAAAAAGTTATTATTTAGATACAAAAAATAATACATTTAAACACAAAAAAATAGTAACATTTAAACATAAAAAAATTGAAACATTCAATATTAATATTTTTAAAAAATAACAACAGTAACATGTTCAACAAAAATAGTAACATACTTAACAAAAA
Organism: Ilex paraguariensis; assembly: GCA_963454935.2. Taxonomy (NCBI): domain Eukaryota; kingdom Viridiplantae; phylum Streptophyta; class Magnoliopsida; order Aquifoliales; family Aquifoliaceae; genus Ilex; species Ilex paraguariensis. The sequence continues at coordinate 15,826 of CAUOFW020007999.1, read as the reverse complement.
TTATAACATATTTAACAATAATTATTTTTCTCAAATTTCAACGCAAAAAATAGTACAATTCAAATACAACAAATAGTAATATTAAAAAAAAATATTGAATATTAATATTTAGGAAAATAATAGTAGTAACATGGTCAACAAAAATAGTAACATGCTCAAAAATAATAGTATATGAATGGTAACATACTCAACAAAAGCAGTAACATGAACAGTAACATAAAAAAAAATAGTAACATGAATTTGAATTTTACTATTCAAATTCTTAGTAACTTTTTTTTTTGTATTTGAATGTTACTATTTTTTTAAATGTTACTATATATATACACCTAACCTATATATGGATATAGATAGATAAGTGAGATAAAAAATTTTAATGTTAGACAAACTTTTAACTTATATATGGATATAAATAGATATGAGAGAGAAAAAATTAACTTTCTTTCAAGGAAGGGTATTTTTGAGATAAAAAAAATATAGACTTAAGTCATTACATATAATTTTAAACAGGAACTTAACTCCTTATAAGTTTCATTGTAGGACTTATTTTCAAACAAGTATATTTAGGAGGACTCACTTTCAATTTTCACTAAAAATTTTTATTGAACCTAAATTTTTTGAGACTTTTTTATAGGACTTAAAATTTTAATGTGGGTTAATTATATAACTTAAATTGTGGGGGCTTCTCAAATTATGGCACCTAAAGCCCAAACTTTTTCTACAATGAGGTTGGGCCGGTCCAGTGTGGAATGCCAAGATGACTTGCTATAGTACCATCTTAAATATTGTAAAATAGTTGTGTTAAATTAAACCATACGCTCTCTTTTCCATATCTTTTTCCGTCAAAGATTATGATATACATATCTTTGTGTGTGTGTGTTTGTGCATAATGTTACGATGGGAGTCTAGGAGATAGAAAAAGAACAAATCAGCAAGCTAGGGAAGACTTGTAGACTCCACTCACGAACGGGACCCTCCACCATGATGGCTGTTGCAGGTGCTCCTCTTCCGCTTGAAAACAGAGAGTTTGTGGATACTGATACATGATGGCTACGCTGTATATAGGGAAGGGGGTGAGCATAGGTTTGAATTACGATTTTGTCCCCTTCAATTTAATGATCTAGTGCCTCAACTGGTCAGTTTGGTGAATGGCTCTCCGCGTAAATAACAAAGGGAAAAGGGTTTAATACCAAAACACACCACTTTTGTACCCAAAAATTGCATCACTTTTTGTATGCTACGGTTAAAGTAAAATTTCAAGGCGATGAACAAATATGGTAAACATCCCATTGTTAAAAGGACAATTGACAAAATATAATCCATGAATAATTTTAGCGTTGGCCTGGGCCTCCGAAACTATTGGGTTGGTACATTCAATGGTTCCTCTTCATTTGAGATATAAATTTGGGTTACACAGTATTTTTCGATTCCATTCGTACTAGATCACCCTATAATATTAGTGGGAGACTGACTTAAATGCAATAAATTTCACTTAAATACATAATATATCATTGAATAACTAGTTATTGCATGTGTCTGAAGGCACAGAGTAATAAAAAATAATTAATAATAAAAATATTTATATTTATATCCAAAATCAAATCACAAATATAGATAAAAGATAAATGAATTTAAGCATCGATTTTACTGTGGGAGTGAGAGATGGTGGCCGACAATATTAATGGTGGGAGACGATGAGGGTTGTGGTGGATGGCAGTGACCGTGGTGGTGGTGGCGGCGATGACGATGGCAGAAGGGCAGCAGCGGTGGTGATGGTGACAGTGGTAACGACGACAACGATGACGATGATGGTGGTGGCGACGGCGGCAGTGGTGGTGGTAGAGGTAGTGGTGGGGTGATTTTAAACACTATTTTTTTTTTAAAGTATGTATGAGAAATAATTTGTAGAAATACTTTTAAAACGTTACTACAAACACACCCTTAGAGACTTATTTTCATATTAAATTTAGAGTGTTAATATTAACCGTTAGATTAATTTTAAAATAAAATTTAAAAGAATCTCAACCGTAAATAGTAAAAGTCATTTTGTTTATCTTTTGAGATTTGAATTATAAGCTACTTTATTATATAGATGTTATTTAGACTTAAAAATTAGATCTAATAATATTCCTATTAATGCATATGTGGTCAATGCATGTTCTGTGCTGTTTGTGGTTTAGGCTATTCTATTCCATCTAACCCATTAAATATGCCAACTCAATTTTGTGGATTTACACTATACGATGTATGTAGCTTCATGATCCAATCAGTGCATTCAAATTTTCTACTTTCCTTCCAACACTTCGAATAGAAAGTTACGCGTATCTTAATCTAATGCACACCTGGGCTGTGACTCATGGGGTTGTGGTGAGTAGAAAGTATGCATCATTCTCGATAATTTATTATGTATTTTGATTTTTTTGAATTAATTTTTTTGATTAATTGTTATAATTTGTGGTTGGCTTTGAGTATGCATATGTTCAATGGAATATAAATATGTTTGTGATTGATTTTGGGTGAAAATATGTATGATACATAAAAAATTTATGCATTTTGATTTTTTTTTAGTTGGTTTATTTGATTAATTCTATTTTTTAGATTGTCAAATGGCATGGTTCTACTTGCTCGCACTGTGAGGGTGGCCTTTTATTTTTTATTTTTTTTTGAAGATAATCAGATTTGCACATTTTATCATGTTGGAAAATGTTAATTACAATCAGTAGACAAAAAAATCTTAAGTTCGGGGGGAGGGCAGCACACCCAACTCAAAGGAATTGAGTTAGATAATTTCATGGTTGTAATCCAATGAACTGCTCTGTTAAGAGACCTCGGCTAGTGAATAAAGCTTAAATTAAACGCTTTAGCAACATTGCGAATGTCACTAACAAAAGCATTGATCTCCCATGGAGGAGCATCTTCCGAAACACACAGCTTGATTAACTCCAGGTTGTCATTAGAAACAGTAGCATCACGAAGCCCAGAAAGCAGAAACTAAGAGACAAGCTTCTTTTACCACAGCTGCTTCGGAATAAAAATTGGATACGGCCGGAATCCTTTTAGCAATTCCATCCACCATAAACCCATTGGAATCTTTTAGAATCACCCCAACAACTGCATCACCTTTCTTAAACACTCCATCACAACACAAAATCCTTTTAGCAATTCCATCCACCATAAACCCATTGGAATCTTTTAGAATCACCCCAACAACTGCATCACCTTTCTTAAACACTCCATCACAACACAAAAGAGATGAGGAGCCAGAAGCATGATCTTGATGAAGAGGTCTGAAGTCAGAAGCAAGATCTTGCGGCACCTCACATCTGCCAACATCAGAAACGGGTTGCTGCACAACAGAAACAGGATATTGCATATCAGAACCAGGTTGCTGCATCACACTCCTATCAAAGTCAAAAATCGCCAGCTGCACCTCACGCCTGCCAACATTAGGAACCACCAGTTGCACCTCACGCCTACTTATACCAACCATCATCACATCACTCCACAGTTTCTAAGCCCGCAACAGAGTAGTAAGAGCATTGGGTTATGATGATTAAAGATGAAATTGTTTCTAACAATCCAGATGGCCCAAGCAGTTGTAGCTACTTTCCCCATAATCTCAAGAGAGCAGCTGAAATTCTTAATAGCATCCACAAAAGACGATGCCCACTGTAACACCGAAACATAAGAATCCAACTCCAATCTCAAACCCAAGTTGAACCCCAAATCAAACCTTCTTAACCCAACCACATTTAAAAAGAATGTTCAACGGATTCAACCATCACATCACAGATTTGGCACCAAGGAAAGTCAGCACATTTACTCTTATATAAATTTTCAGGTGTGACCAAAGCATTACTACAAACTTTCCACCAAAAGTGCTTGACATTTGATATTGCCATCATATTCCAGACAAAAGACCAAAACTTTGGATAGGTAAAGAACGAAGAAGAAGACATCATAATAGAAGTAGAATCAAATGAAACAGCAAGGGCCTTTTATTGAATTGTTAACTTTCTACGCTCAAAATTGTTTAAAATTTTTATTTTTAATGCAACATAATTAAAAATATTTTTGGTGATATATAGTGTATTCAGGCACTGATAATTTCTAGTATGTTTACAATTGATAATTTTTTTATTATTTTGTGCCTTTAAGTACGAACAATAACTATGAATCTAATATTAAGTGAGATTTAATTTTCAACCAATAATTATAAGAAAATATTATATGAATTTAATTTATTAACTTAATATATTTATTGAATTGATAATAAATTTTAATTAATATCGAAATTTATTGTCAATTTAATGATGAATTCATTGAGTTAATAAATTTAGTGCAAAAAATATTGTTCATAATTATACTGAATTATACAAATAAAATATTATTAAAAAAAGTCCAGGAGGTTAAATACCAAATCTATACTGCCGCCTGAGAGAAGGCTGGGGATGGGAAGCGTAGGTTGGTGGGGCCACTCAAACGGTCACGACAGTGTGCTGGCAGCTATGAGCAGTGGGGGACCAGGGACATTTGCGCGTGAAATTCATTCCCCTGTGGACTTTTTACCCGTCGGCAACTCGGTGACAGTCACAGCTGAAAAGTGGTCGATGCTGGGTTTTACAGGACAAGAAGATAGATATCCCAGGCCCAGAGACCAAAGGGTCAGACGCGCGTGCTTACTGGTGGTCCCATGAAACGATATTTTGACGCGTGTTCAATAGTACGGATTTTTGAAGAGCCAACTTTCTTCCGTGACTGGTGGTGAACAGAAGAGGTTATGATCCAATGGTTCGCGCGAGGTGTCCAACACATTTGTGAGGGTGAGATCCCATTTCATATATTTTTCAATTAAGAATGCGTATTTAAGTAGGATTTATTGTACACAAATAAATTATTTGTCAGGAAAAAAATTTAAAAAATTATCAAAAAATATCTGAATTTGAATCCAATAATTTTTTTTTGACTTCGTAAATCTTTCCAATATTTCTAACAAAGTTTCATGAATAATAGTTTATTAAAGTGTAATTAGGGTTAATAATTGAGTTGAACTACTCGAATTCGACTCAAATAAGACTCAATGAATTGAGTTCGAATAATTTTGTAGACTCTTTTAAAACCGAGTTTAAAAACTTGACTCTTTTATATGTAAAATAATCAAATTACTTGGTAGGGGGTGGCTCATGCCAATTTAAGACTTAAACAGAAACATTAAATAAAAATATTTTTTATTTTTAGTATTATTTTTTTAAAAAAATTATTTTATTTATAATTTTTTATGTGAGGGAAAAACAAAAGAAAAATATGTTCATATTGTTGAAAAAGAGATTTCAATTTTTATTTTTGTTTTTTGTCACACAGAGGGAGAGATAGCGTTTAATTTTAACTTTTGTTTTTATTTTTTATTTTTTTTTACTTGAGAGAGAGAGAAAAAAAAATGGGGTGGGAGTAAATACGAGTTGAGTTTTGAGTATTTTTCAATTTTTTTAATTTCTAAGTTTTAAATGTTAGGAATTAGATTATATGATCAAATTATTCTAATAAAAATTTTGATTCGATTTAATTTTTTGGGCCTTTTAGTAGGACTTAAAATTTAATGAATTTAATTTTTTTGGTGGGCAAATGATGTACCTAAAATTATAAGGCATTTTAAAAATTTGAGGCTTAAAATCCATACTTTTTTTTTCCGTACTGTTAAACCGGCCCTGTTACTCAGATTCAGCTCATATTCACTTAATTTTGTACATAGTTAGCGTACAACTCATTTTTTAAACGTTAGCTTAAATAATTTTTTAAATTTATTTAAAAAAAATGAGCTTTCAAAGGGTTTAGATGTCCTAAGTAAAAGGAACATTGATTTTGAAGTCAAGTAAATTTTAGGATTGATTTAATGACCAAGTCTATCTTTAAATAAAGGGTTAATCTCATTTTGCACTCCGAAAGATTGTTTGAATCTCAATTTATACCCTCAAAGATCAAAAATCTCAATTTACACCCTCAAATATAGAAATTTGAATCAATGTGCACTCCCAAAGATCAAAAATCTCAATTTGCACACTCAAAGATAGAAATTTGTATCAATGTGCATCCTCAAAGATAAAAAATCTCAATTTGCACCTTCAAAGATAGAAATTTGTATCAATGTGCACCTAAAATTAAATTAATAAATTATACTTTGATCCCCTCATGTTTGTCACTTAATCATTTGAACTCCTTCACATTTAGAATATTCCCCTTACATCTCATGACGTTTATGCATGTGTAACACATAACCACTTTTCGTTGATATATATTAATATAATCGTTAAAAAATATGATTTTATCCTAATATAAAATTATAATTTTATATTACCTTTTATTTTGTGGATTCGATATACTCTAAAGTTGAAAATCAAGCTTACCATTTAAATGTCTAATAAAATGTAGATATTTATATAAAAGGTAATATGAAAAATATTATATAAATATTTATATTTTATTAGACATTCAAATGGTAAACTAGATTTTGAACTTTATAGTATATTGAATCTATAAAATAAAGGGTAATATGAAATTATAATTTTTTATTAGGATAAAATTATATTTTTTAACGGTTATATTAATAAATATCAATGAAAATGGGTTACGTGTTATATGTGCACAAATGTTATAAGATGTAGGAGTAATATTCTAAATGTGAAGAGGTCTAAATGATTAACTGACAAATATGAGGGGATTTAGGTATAATTTATCAATTTAATTTTAGGTGCACATTGATACAAATTTCTATCTTTGAGGGTGCAAATTGAGATTTTTTATCTTTGGGGTACACATTGATACAGATTTCTATATTTAAGGGTGCAAATTGAGATTTTTGATCTTTGGGGGTGCACATTGATACAAATTTCTATTTTTGAGTGTGTAAATTGAGATTTTTGATCTTTGGGGTGCAAATTGAGATTCGAACAATTTTTCGGGGTGCAAATTGAGATTCGAACAATCTTTCGGAGTACAAAATAAGATTAACCTTAAATAAATAAGAAATCTTATATTTGAAACATTTCACACTCTGAATATGATTTGTATTAGTGAGTTTGTTTAATTGTATTGTTTTTATAATTAGTAAAATTATAAGTAAATTAGATAAATATATTCATGATAAAAAATATTTTATCATATTGTGTAAAAATTGTTTTTTTTTTTTTTTGTAATATAAAACTATCCTGCCAAAAAATTATGACGATGGTTGGCACGAGTTAATGGAGTGCTTTGACAAAGAGATCAGCAAATAATATCATGCCGACCAGCTATTTACCAATCACACGATGACGAATCCATTAATTAATTCAATACTAATACAAGTCGGCGTAGTCTCTCACCACCCTCAATCAATTATCAGTTTTTTTCTTATTCTCACCCCCAAACACATCGAAAACAATTCATTTTTCCACGTGGCACCCAATCTAACCCCTCCGATACCCTCGTAGAACTTTCCCAAGTAATAGTGTTGGGATCTAGTATAATTTATTTACATAGCTAAATTTTAAAATTTAATGAAATTTGATTATCAATTCAATTACTGTAATAAATGAATAAAATTATATCCGGAAAGATATGTTAAAATTTTATGTATAGAATGTTTGGCGGAAGTTATGGAATGCCACACAAATCCAACTTATTTTTTGTTTCACTCTCTTTGCATTTACCTTAGTTACTATTACCAGATCATCTAAGTAGTACGTTTTGCTTTGGGACTTGTACCTTTGATCTGGTATCACTAAACTTCGGTCTGGAAATATCAACACACAGTCTGCCATATAACTAACTGTTTCAAACAGTTAACATTTAATGTTTAGTAGCAATGTTGTCTCTATCTACGTTTACCATACAATGATCCTATAGGAATACCCCCTCCCCTCTCTCTCTCTCTCTCTCGATCCCTCTCTATGTAGAATGAAGCTTGAGCTTTAAAATTGCAGTGTACATGGCGTTTCAAGACCATCTCTCTGAAGGAATGGCACTCCACCACCAACGGTGCACAGGCCAGCACCTAGCCGAAAACGGCAGCGTTTTAAGAGGTATCTTACCAGAGTCAACGTCCGATGGCGCCTCCCGAAAGCCACCGCCAACATGGCTACTACGCCGACAAAACCACCACTTCGCCGCCGGTGATAATAATTTCCTCCACCTCCAGACCATCAACTCGGACTCGTCTAATTCGAACCAGTGGCTCTTCAAACAAAACGACGACGTCTCGACCATGAACCAAGAGAAGAAGATGAATAGCGAGAGTACCGAAAATAACGGCGAAGAGAGTAGTGGTGATTGGGAGCGTACGGTGAAGTGTAAAGCGGAGATTGTGAATCATCCTCTGTATGATCAGTTGTTATCGGTGCATGTGCAGTGCCTGAGAATCGCCACGCCGGTGGACCAGTTGCCGATGATCGATGCGCAGCTGGCTCAGTCGCAGCATTCGGTGGCGAAATATTCCATGCTCGGTGGACATGGAATCCAGGATATTGAACATAAAGATCTCGATCATTTCATGGTAATATAAGCGGCCTCTTTAGTCAGTTGTTATTTTCATCCATCCATGATTCCATATATGTATGTATGTGGGTGGGTGCATAACTACTTTTTGATTTGGTTCGTTTTGATTGTTTGTCGGTGTATGGGAAGCTTTCATGTCTATATGCGTGTGTGTGAGTATCTATGGGGGTGGTGTGATTGTTCATTGTAATGTATTATTGCAGGGTTCGACTGAAATTTTTTGGGTTTGATAGATGAAAGGTCCCATTTTTTAGGGATTTGTTGTTTCTAATGTTAGAGAGAGAGGGAGAAGGGGGGGGGGGGTTAGGTTTGAATGTGTATTTTTTTTTCTTAAGTTTGGAAGATCGAAAGTTAATGCATTCATTTTGGTAGTCGCTTGGTGCTTGTTACAATTCAATTTCCCTTTTATTTACCGATTTCTCAGAGTTCTGTTCTTATATTTAGCCATGCAGCGTCTGTTCAGCTGTGTAAGCAATGGAGAATTTCTGAGAAGGTTCTAGCCTAGACTCTCTCTCTCTCTGTGTTTTGTGCTTTGGGAGATATTTGAACTATTGGGTACAAACTTTTTTGTTAGTGGAATTTGATTTTCTGAAATAGATGGGTCTGTCCGGTTGTCTGTCGAAGAGGAATCATGTTGTTCTCAGTACACGAATAATTGAATTTTTGGAAGTGGTCTGGAGTGGGGAATCTTTGATCATGTGATATTTCTCCACTTGTTCAATGTATTAGTCTCTGTTTGTTGTATTCTAGAAGATTGGGATTCATCTGTAACACCGAGACACCCGAAGGCTCGATCATATCTGATGGGTCAAATTCAAATAACCTAATTTATGTGAGAAATTTAATCTCGATTGAGGAGCCCAATCTCATGAAAGATCCATCAAGCCCAATATAGTCCAAGACCCGTCAAACTCTCTGCTTGACTACGTCGTCAAGAGGGAGAGCATGAGAGCCCTACCTACAACGCAGAGGAAAAAATCTACCTTCACCTCATCTTTGACCGCATCTCAAGGATAACTCCTCAACCTCCTTACCAGTTGAGAAGAAGTCGTGAGCACCACCAGAGTAGTCGCTTAGATGCTGTAAAGTAGCTCCAATCTGTTAGGGGACCACTATAAATTATACATCCCACCAACACTTGGGGGACATCGTACTTTACTTGACCACGACTCTCTCTCTCCCTCAAAGCTTGTACTCTCTACTCCCCACACCCTTGAGCTAATAAAAGCATCCGGCGATCAAAGTCATTCAAGAGTGGACGTAGGTCACATTGACCGAACTACTATAAATCTTGTCTCCTCCAATTCTCTCTTTACTTTTACTGCATTTATTATTTACACTTAACAGGTGGTGTGCAAAGCCATTTTGTGCTTCATCAGTTTGGCGCTGTCTATGAAAAACGACAAAATTCTCACTCCTAAACATTCCATTTGCTGAACTAATGACGATCACTACTAGATCCATGAACCATGAAGACAATCCTCCACGAGAGGAGGAGGTTACTCCTCTACCTACCAACTCTATCCCAAATGCTCCAGCTCTAAATCTACAACAAATGCTGGACAAGGATGAGCACAACTTGGAGGTGCACAGCGTGGAGGACCCCAAGGAGCTGCACGCCTTGGACCTCAAGGAGTTCCACGCCTTGGACATCAAGGAGCTTTATGTCATGGACATCAAGGAGCTCCATTCCCTGGACATCAAGGAGTTGCACGTCCTAGACATCAAGGAGCTCCACGCCTGGACATCGAAGAGCTCCACGCCCTCGACATCATGGAGCTCCACAACTTGCTGCTCCCCATTTGGGCACCTATGCAGGTCTGGGCACCCCCTTTGGAGTCCCCTTGGGTGCCCCACACAGAGGAGCCCCTCATGAGGGACCTCTACCTCTTTCTCCTGCTTTCCATGGTGAAGACGCTCATCACCAAGAAGATGGGGGCAAAAACCAAAGCATGGAGCATGAGAGTCATTTTCATGAACATTACAGAGGAGCCCCTAATCACTGGGACGAAAAAATTAAGGAAGTGCAAAATCAACTAGGTGACGTCTTCAACGCCATGAAGGCGCAGGGACCCGAGACAGTGGACTAGCTCGTAAGGCAGACAGACACGCCTTTCAAACCTGACGTGGTGAACTACCCATTTCCTCAAAAGTTCAAAATGTCATCTGTGGAGACCTTTGATGGAACGAAGGATCCACTTGATCATCTTGAAACTTACAAGTCCTTAATGTAACTGCACAACGTCTCGACAAAATTATGTGTAGGACATTCCCAATTACCTTGAATGGATCAACGCGATAATGGTTCGCCAAACTCAACCCGGTCTCCATAGGCTCCTTCACTTAATTGAGTAGATCATTTGTGGCACAGTTCATTGGTGGATGCCGCCAACAAAAGCCTGTCACCTATCTGCTCAACATAAAACAGGATCGAGACGAGAGTCTAAGGAGTTACCTCACTCGTTTTAACGAGAAGGTCCTCCAAATCGAGGAGCCCAATGACAAAGTCACAATGACCACTTTTCTGAGAAGCCTCCACTCATCTAGATTCTTTTTTTCAATAATGAAGCGATCACTAAAGAGCATGTCAGAATTATTGGCAAAAGCTTAAAAATATATAAATGTTGCAAAAATCAACAAGTCTAGGCGAGATGAATCATCTCGCAGATCTCCAAAAGCTTGACCTACCTCTGCACTGTTCTCGAACAGGCAGCCTCAGTATCCAGCTTAGCGAATCTCTTACGGGTCGCCAAAAGCTTGGCCTGCCTCTGCATTGTTCTCAACACAGGCAGCATCAATATCCAGCTTAGCGACTCTTTTACGGGGCGCTAAAAGCTTGGCTTCTGCATTGTTCTTAAACAGACAACCTATATCTCCAATTGAAGACCCTTTCATGGGTCGCCAAAAGCTAGGTCTCAAATGGTGTAGCTCTCTCACGAGCAGTTCTCCAACTTTGTTTGTAATCTTGCGCAAGCAGCGTACCTCTTCCTACAAGTAATTATGTGAGATATTTTAATATTTTGAATAACATTGTTTTTGTCATCACAACCAGGCTCACCCAAGGCGACCAAGCAGAGGTGTCTGACGCTCTATGCTGCCCCAAACAAGGCAGTCCAACACCTGGAAAGGTGTCTGATCTTATGTGCTCGTCCAAATTAGGCAACCCAACACCTAGAGGGGTGTTTGATCATATGTGCTCTCCCAAACGAGGCAGCCCAGCACCTGGAGAGATGTCTGATCCTATGTGCTCCCCAAACGAGGCAGTTTAGCACTTGGAAAGGTTCCTGATCCTATGTGCTCGCCCAAAAGAGACAGCCCAGCACCTAGAGGGGTGTCTGGCGTTCTATGCTCACCCAAACAAGGCAGCCCAGCACTTGGAGAGGTGCCTGACCACCTTTGCTCGCCCAAACGGGACAGTCCAACACCTGAAGAGGTGTCTGATCCTATGTGCTCGCCCAAACGAGGAAGCCTAGCACCTGGAGGGGTGCCTGACACTCTATGCTCGCCCAAACGAGGCAACCTAGCACTTAGAGAGGTGTCTGACCACCTTTGCTTGCCCAACGCTGCCTGGCCCTCCAAAATTACACAAAACAGCTCCAAAGGTGCCCAGATCAATGCCTGAAGTGGCACCCAGATTTGCCCCTGTGCCCAGGCAGTCCCGATTGCACCTCCATCTCCTAATGCCTAGCCATCCCAGGCTGCACCTCCAAGCCCTGATGCCCAGGCATTCCAGGTTGCACCTCCTACTCCTGATGCCCAGACATCCCAAGCTGCACCTCCAGCTCTTGATACCTAGGCATCTCAGGCTGCACCTCCAGCTCCTGATGCCCAGGCATTCTAGGCTGCACCTCCATCTCCTGATGCACAGGCATCCTAGGCTGCACCTCCATCTCTTGATGCCCAGACATCCCAGGCTGCACCTTCAGCTCCTGATGCCCAGGTATCCCAGGCTGCACCTCCATCACCTGATGCCCAGGCATCCCAGGCTGCATGTCCAGTTCCTGATGCTTAGGCTCGCGCCCAGGTAACCCCTGCAGGCGCCCAGGCTGCACCTCCAGTTCTTGCGCCCAAGCTGCCCAGCCTGCCTCTTTGCGCGCCCAAGTTGTCTTGCCTCCTTGCCTTAGTGCCCAAGTTGTCCGGCCTCTTTGCTTGCGCGCCTAGGCTGCCTAGCTCGCCTATCTGCAAGCCCAAGCTGTCCAGGAAAGCACCTCCAGCACCCAAATGGTCCAGACCAACCTCTAAACTTCCCAAACTAATGCCTAAAGTGGTGCCCTGTTCAATGCCTGCCTCCATGGAACCCACCACTGCAGTGCCCGATGGACTAGTGCGCCCAACTGCCCCACGTGCAACACGGTGCCCAAAGGCGGTAGCTCCGCTGCCTGAGGCCTTGAATCACCAACAAGAACTATGGGTTCCCTTATTTTTGGCATCTCAAGCTCGGACAGCCCATTGGGTGCATGAATAACGGTGGCAATGGGTGCCCGAGACACTTCCATGCCGCTACTTACCTCCTCTTCAACAGCAATGTTGGTTTTTCTCTTCATTGATGCTCTAACGCAAAAGTCTCAAGCTTTGGGTCTCCAAGGATTTAAAAAAAAAACACTCATGAATAAGTTGGAAAGAGTGGGTAGAATGAAGAAAAATGATATATTTATAGCCTAGGGTTTTTCAAGAGGGAAAAACCCAAATTAAAATTATGGGCTCTCTTAAAAATCCTAGAAAAAGAAAAAGTGGGAAAGATTTGAGATGTGCACCAAAGCAAAAATACATCATGCAAAGAAAGAGTCATTTAGCAGAGGAAGTCTCCACCATATGAAATTCAAGATGTAAGTTAATGCACCCTTCTCTAAGTCTCCTTGGACACGGGGCATTGGGGGGGGCAAATGATGGGTCAAGCCCAAATAGCCCAATTTATGTGAGAAGTCCAATCCCAATTGAGGAGCCCAATCTCATGAAAGATCCACCAAGCCCAACATAGTTCGAGACCAGTCAAACTCTCTGCTTAGCTACGTCATCAAGAGGGAGAACATGGAAGCCCTACCTGCACCACAGAGGAAAAAGTCCACCCTCACCTCATCTTTGACCGCATCTCAAGGATAGCTCCTCAACCTCCTCGCCCATTGAGAAGAAGTCGTGAGCTCCACCAGAGTAGTTGCTTAGTTGCTGTAAAGTAGCCCCAATATGTTAGAGGACCACTATAAATTGCGCGTCCCACCAACATTTGGGGGGCATCGCACTTTACTTGACCACGACTCTCTGTTCCCCCTCAAAGCTTGTACTCTCTGTTCCCCACACCCTTGAGTTAATAAAATACCCGGCATCAGAGCCATTGAAGAATGGACGTAAGTTGAGCTAATCGAACCACTATAAATTGTCTGTGTCTCTCCATCTCCTGATATTAATTTCTTGCATTTATTATCTACACTTAACAGGTGGTATGCAAAGCCATTTTGTGAAAAGCCCAAATTAAAAATTATGGGCTCTCTTAAAAATCCTAGAAAAAGAAAAAGTATGAAAGATTTGAGATGTGCACCAAAACAAAAATACATCATGCAGAGAAAGAGTCATCTAGCAGAGGAAGTCTCCACCACATGAAACTCAAGATGTAAGTTAATGCACCCTTCTCCAAGTCTCCTTGGACACGGGGCATTGTGGGACAAATGACGGGTCAAACCCAAATAGCCCAATTTATGTGAGAAGTCCAATCTCAATTGAGGAGTCCAACCTCATGAAAGATCCACCAAGCCCAACATAGTCTAAGACCAGTCAAATTCTCTACTTGGCTATGTCAAGGAGAGCATGGGAGCCCTACCTGCATCGCAGAGGAAAAAGTCCACCCTCACCTCATCTTTGACCGTATCTCAAGGATAGCTCCTCAACCTCCTCGCCCGTTGATAAGAAATCATGTGCTCCACCAGAGTAGTCGCTTAGATGCTATAAAGCAGCCCCAATCTGTTAAGGGACCACTATAAATTGTGCGCCTCACCAACACTTGGGGGGCATCGCACTTTACTTGACCACAACTTTCTCTTCTCTTTCAAAACTTGTACTCTCTGCTCCCCACACCCTTGAACTAATAAAAGCACCCGGCGACCAAAGCCATTCAAGAGGGGATGTAGGTCACATTGATCGAACCACTATAAATCTTGTCTCCTCCAATTCTCTCTTTACTTTTACTGTATTTATTATTTACACTTAATAGGTGGTGTGCAAAGTCATTTTGTGCATCATCAATAAGTAGTATGTACTTCAGGAGACCTGGCCCATTCAAATCAAGTGTTTCAGGCTTCCAAAAAGAAAATTATTTATCCAAATTGAAAGGTCTTCCTATACAAATTGTAGATCAATACGAAAGGCGGGCTTGAATTTTGGGGCAAGAAAATGGTTACCGCTATTTCTGTATGTCTGAGAAAGTGGTTAAGTCACACAATAATTGCCAGTAGATTTATGTTGCCATGTGGTTGTTTAGGGATGTGATCTGTGGTAATGTAAGAGTTGGTTGTTTCACGTATCACATTTATCAGTTGTGTGCATTGGTGACGGGACTTTCATCGTTTTGCATGTAATCTTGTTATTTCTATATAAACAAATGGGGTCACTTCACTTGGAATATATCTAGCAGTAAAATTGCGAATATATGCTTTGGTTGTTTCATCTGAACTGTTTAGTTATCTTAAGTTCTGTCATAGTAAATATTTATGAGTTTATGTTGTTGGTTATTTGGCATTTTTCATCTGAATCTTCCCTTTTGCCTCTTCTTCCTTCATCTTTTTCCTTCTGATGTAGACGCATTATGTTCTATTGCTGTCTTCCTTTAAAGAACAATTGCAACAACATGTCCGTGTTCATGCAATGGAATCAGTCATGGCTTGTTGGGAACTTGAGCAATCCTGCAAAGCTTAACAGGTAATCACATGTGCTTTATGATTTTTCTGCATGCAATTATGTCTTCTTGGATACTCATGATGGGAAGGACTACTTATCATGCTTTACATCACTCTTACTCTACAGTCTTCGTACCTTGGCACATTAAAGAAGTCACTTGGTTTAGCATGTAAGAATAATCACATAATTTTCATGACATTACCTTTGGCTTTGCAAGGGTAAGTACACAATTTTTCCGGTTTTCAAACAACTCTCTCTCTCTCTCTCACACACACACAGCTCTTTCTCCTACTTTTATGATTAAAATTCAAATGAAATGGATGTTGTTTTTCCATGTGCAACTTGTGTCATGGCAGCTGTTGGATATGCTTACTTATTTCTCCTATTTTCTTCCCTGCTGCTGTTGTTTTTGCTA
>CAUOFW020007998.1:0-19101 GCA_963454935.2 Ilex paraguariensis | reverse complement strand
AATTTTAACAAATGATAAAATCAAATCAAATTTTTACATATTTTAAAAGAAATAAATTGTCAATAAGTTATGCATTATTTAAGGAAGGGTAATAAGTAATACTAAAAAAAAAATAAACTAAATTATATACCTAATAACAAGAAATTTATGTATAAGACAACTTAATAGCATAAAAATATGAACTATGAAATTTCTCTCAAATAAGTCTTAGAAACGGGTAATTGTAAATGAGTATACCAAATTAGATTTATTTGGTAAAAAGTACACACTAAAAAATTTAGAGTTATTAAGTAGTTAATTTTGATACTTATTTGTATCCAAGTACATAATTTGAATTTATTTATTTTTATTGTGACATTTTTACCCTCCATTAATCCATGTGTATTTAATGCACCACTTTTCTTTGAAAAGTAGTGCATTAAACATCTCATAGTTTTATGGAGAACTTTAATACATTGTGAAACCCAGAAAAATTTAAACTTTTTATAAAAAAAAAAAAAAAAGGCAAAATGGTAATTTGTCATTATAGTGCGGGTTGAAAACTGGTATTTTTTAGACCTCGGATGATAAAATAGACCTCACTGTTAGATTCGTCTCGCGAAATCGAGTTATCCAGGTAAATTTCGTCGAATTTCGAGATAGTCGAATTTTTTACGTTTTTCGAGATGACAGATGTCTAATGACCCCCAAAATAAAATTTTATAAAAATTTTAAAATTTAAAAAATATTTTAAATAAATTTCATATAAAATATTTTAAACTTTAACCGGTACGAAATTTAATCATTTCGGAGCGAAAAACGGACCCGAATAAAGGAGGACACACTTGGCGCGACGAGGGCCAAGTCTTTAAAACTATAAATAGGGGGTAAAATATCTGAAATATCAGCTTTTCTCCTCCTCTATGACTGGATGTATCAAAGATTAAGAGAGAAAAGAGAGCAAAGAGGGAAAAACCAAAAAATCTTAAGCCTTCCCCTTCGATTTCCCGAAGATTCGTCGGTCGGAATGACTCGAGCCAAGAATTAAAGATACTCTACACGACGAGGGTTACGCACAGGTACCAAGAACGAAGATTTTCACCGAAGATCAAAAGGCGAGATTTTAGAGGAATCAAAGTCTTGAGCTTTTGGGGGTGTTCTTGAAGGTTCTAGTATTCATTTACGCTTCAAGCGGTAGGGTTTTCCTACTTTGGTTCATTCTAACCTATGGTGTTCATAGGAGAGGGGTTTAAGCATGTGGGGTTGTATAACTTTTGCATGAGGTTGGTGTTTTGATGGATATGAGAAATAGATAGAATATACATTATATCTTGAAGTGATTTTGTTTCTTGAGCTATGTGGTTATTTGGAATGGTTATGTGAATATATGACTTGTATGCCTTTAAGGTGTTTGATAAAATGCCTTTGTGAAATAAAGTGTGTTAATTACATGAGATTATATTATAACATGCTTGGATTGGTGATTGATGGGTGAACTCGGGAAAGTTGGGTTGAAAATCCGAATGAGTCACATGGTTGCATGAAAGAAAAACTTGTGTCGGGTATAGCAAGAAGGGGTAGATTCCCCCCTCGGGTGCAAGACCCAGCGACTTGGTTATACACTCCCTTGTGGTTAAATTTCAGAAAAGTGTAGTATGGTGTACGGAACTGGCGGCATAAAATCCAAAATTCGTTGCCCAACAAAACACAAGATTTTGATTTACAAAGTACTCATACAATGAGTAACGTCCATCAATGATTTGGTTTTATAATAAAATCACTTTTATTTCAAACAATCATTTTGTGAATTTTTTCGTCAATTGACGGATTCAGTATAACTTGGCATTGCATTGTGTCGTGGGAGTCGATGATGACTTGGGTTTAAGTGCATGAGTGAGTATCATCTCATTTCATGGCAGGACATGATTATATTCCACATTTAATACATATTCTTGTATGGAATGATTGTTAAATGTTGTTTGTTGCTTATACACACCACATATGCACCTAAGGTGGAGAGTAGCCTCTGTATGGATTATTCTATTGAACGTTGGCTCACCTATACGGAAAAATATTTCAGGTGAGAGAGATATACCAGTGGATGGCTCCACTTTGGACTCTCATGTTTAAAGAAAGCCGAATGTGGCTTTATTTTGTGTTAATGTAAAACATTTGTGGAAATAATATTTTGGGCATGTAATCTTTTGCAAATAATTGTAATAGAACTTATATAGACTATTATTAAACTAACATTGCATGTGTTGATATAAATATGGATAATTGGACCCCGGTGTGGCCAATGTTTACTTATAATTGGACCCGGTATGGTCATTGTTGAATATTAGACCTCGAACGGGTCTTGTTATTATATAATTGCATAGGTTGAGTTTTGAGTAGAGCTTCTCGTACAAAGGAGACTCTGCCCGAATTTCGTCAAAATTATGGTTCTCAGTAAATGGAGCATAATGGCGTGATATCGAATTACTCGGTATCTATGGGTATTCTGCGGGTTGATGAGTAATCAACGAACTCCCGATTTTAGGGGTATCATAGCTTGGTATCAGAGTATAGGCATACGAATAACATAGGACTCGATGAGCACGGTTATAGACCATTGCATTCCATATGCATTTCATGTTATGTGCTCTACTTGCTACATGTTATGTGTTACTTGTTAAGTGAATTATATGCATGATAGAAATGTATAGGGAAGGGAATACACTTGGAGTTAGAAAACATAACCTTGGGAGTTCGAAAAAAAAAAAAGAGATGAACAGTATAGTTCAATGAGTAAATGTCTACTAAATACTTGATCCCTAACTTGGGATATTAATTAATTGATCTATTGCTATCTTATGTGTGTGTAGATGACAACTAGAGGAAGGGGACGTCGGGGTGGACAGAACAACCAACCACCACCACCGGCCTTTGACCAACAAACCTTCATGAAGGCTATTGGTGCAGCGGCGGCTACCATTGCACGAGCTAGTGCTACAGCTGCCACTATTGCACATACAGGTGCAAGTGGGAGTCAAGGAGGTTCAAGTCGCCTCCAGAAGTTCAAGACACACAATCCTTCGATCTTTCTAGGAGGGGCAGATCCTATGGTGGCTGACCATTGGTTCCGATAAGTGGACAAGATCTTGAGGGCTATGGAGATTACCTCCGATGCCATGAAGATAACGCTAGCTACTTTTCAGCTAAAGGGAGAATCCCAAGTGTGGTGGGATTGGGTCAAGGACTCCAAGAACTTGGAGGTAATGATATGGGCAGAATTCAAGGGGCTCTTTATGGGCAAGTACTTCCCAACGGCTGCTCGACATGCAAAAGCTTGGGAGTTCTTAGACTTGAGACAAGGGACGATGACGGTGATGGAGTACGTGGCTAAGTTCACAGAGTTAGCCCGTTTCGTTGATGACTACGTGGCCACAGATATGGCCAAAGTGAGGAAGTTTGAGGATGGTCTTAAGTTGTCCATCCGGGGTAAAATCGTGGGTCTTCTTCTACAAGACTTAGACTCGATGGTCGAGACTGCTATAACCATTGAGAGAGAAGTGGATGACGCAAAAAACATTCGGGAGTCTGGTGCAAAAGACAAGAAGAAGGAGGGTCAATCCTCTTCTTCTAGCTCAAGGAAGAAGTAAAGGACTTCTACTCCACAAGGGTTTCAGGGACAGGGTCGCAGCTATCAAGGCCAAGGCCAAGGTCAATCCTCCCAAGGTGGGAGAAATCAGGGGCCTTCCTACCAGGAAGGCCAGAGGACTTGCGATCATTGCCACCAACCGGGTCACATGAAGAGGGATTGTCCTTAGAGGCAGGGATCCCAGGGTCATGGGTCATTGCAGTCTCAGACTTCAGTAGGGCAACCACAGACATAGTATGCTCCTCACTACCTTACTATGGGTCAAGCCAGCCAGTACTAGTTTCAAGGTGCAGCACAAGGCCCTACTACTTCTCGTGTGGGGACACCACAAGCTGGCCAGATGGGCCAAGGCATGGGTCGAGGACGAGGCTAGAGCTTACAAGCCAGTACTTCGAGGACCTAGGGGTGTGTCTACGCCATGATACCTCAGACTGAGCCGGCAGATCCATTGATGATATAGGGTACATTACTACTCTCTCGCTTATGGGCAAGGATATTATTTGATTCTGATGCATCACATTCATTTATTGCTGCATCTTGTGTAAATGACTTGGGCTAAGAGGTTGAGACCTTGGAAGAGCCATTGCATGTGAGTTCTCCCCTAGGAGTTAGGGTGAGAATTGATCAGATATGTCGGGGTTGTGAGTTAGAGATCTCGAGAATTTTACTTACCGTGGACCTTAGGGTTATGAACATGTCCAAGTTTGATGTTATCCTTGGTATGGATTGGTTGCGGCACATCAAATAGTCATTGATTGTGATCAAAAGAGGGTCACTGCTTATACGTCGGAGGGTATTTATTTCAAGTTCCAGGGGAAAAAACATGATGCTTTACCTCAAACTGTTTATGACTCTAGATGGCACGGACAGTTGATGAGTTGGCTTACAAGCCTTATCTTAGAGGACGAGGCGAGACAGGGGTTGGGCCTTCCTCAGGTTGTATATGAATATGAGAATATTTTTTTAGATGAGCTACCGGGATTACCTCCACATAGACATGTAGACTTCACCATTGAGTTGCATCCCGGTACATCGCCTATCTCTATGACTCTACACAGGATGGCACCAGCTGAGTTGCAAGAACTCAAGGTCCAATTGCAAGAATTATTGGACAAAGGCTTCATTAGACCGAGCACTTCACCTTGGGGCACTCCGGTGTTATTTGCTAAGAAGAAGGATAAAACCCTCCGATTGTGCATAGACTATCAGCAACTGAATAGGGTTACTATCAAGAATAGGTACCCTTGCCGAGGATTGATGACTTGTTTGATCAGCTGAGAGGGGCACGAGTCTATTCCAAGATAGATCTTCGTACCGGTTACCATCAGTTGAGGGTTAGGGAGGAAGATATCTCTAAGACGGCATTCAGAACGCGGTATGGGCATTTCGAGTTCACAGTGATGCCATTTGGATTGACGAATACTCCGACGGTATTCATGGACCTCATGCACAGGGTGTTCCAACCCTATTTAGATCAATTTGTTGTAGTTTTTGTTGATGACATCTTGATCTACTCCAAGTCTGAGGAAGAACATGAGGATCACTTGAGGATTGTTCTCCAGACATTGAGAGAGCATCAATTGTACGCCAAGTTCAGCAAGTGTGAATTTTGGCTTACGGAGGTAAAGTTTTTAGGGCATGTAGTGTTGGCTTCTGGTGTATTTATGGACCCGGAGAAGGTTGAGGCAGTTAAGAATTGGGAGAGACCAAAGTCAGTCTTCGACATACATAGTTTCTTGTGATTGGGGGGGTACTACTGGCAGTTTATTGAGGATTTCTCCCGATTGGCTACACCTATAACGAAGTTGACCCGGAAAGAGGTCAAGTTTGTGTGCAATGATTCTTGTGAGAATGCATTCCAGGAGTTGAAGAGGAGGCTTACTTCGGCTCCTATTCTGATAGTTCCAGAACGGGGACAGAGGTACACGGTCTATTGTGATGCCTCGAAGGACGGGTGGGATGTGTTTTGATGCAGTCCGGGAGGGTAGTAGCTTATGGTTCTCGGCAGCTAAAGAATCACGAGCAGAATTATCCCACACATGACATGGAATTGGTGGTCATTGTCTTTGCCTTGAAGGCTTGACGTCACTACCTGTATGGCGAGCAGTTTGAGGTGTTTTCGGACCACAAGAGTCTGAAGTACATTTTTACACAATGAGACCTCAACATGAGGCAACGCAGGTGGATAGAGTACCTTGATGATTATGACTTCACTTTGCATTACCATCCCGGTAAAGCAAATGTGGTGGTTGATACACTCAGTCAAAAGTCACGGGGAGTTGTGGCTAGTGTGGCTTCGCGAGAATGGCAGATGCTCGAGATTGTGGGACAGTTCGGGCTATGTTATATGGGTCAAGCTCAGGGTACTTTGAGAAGTTTGGTGGCTACGCCGTCTCTACTGAGCAGGATGATTGAGTCTCAGAGTCAGGACACAAAGCTATCATCCATCAGGGACCGAGTACAGTTAGGTACAGGTGACGAGGGTTGGGCTATTCACTCGAATGGTAGTTTTCGATTTAGGGGAAGAATTGTGGTTCCCCAGTTAGTGGAGCTCAAAGAAGAGATTCTTAGAGAGTTCCATTGTTCCCGTTTTGCTGTGCATTCAGGTGGCACAAAAATGTACCATGATCTTCGTCGCCAATATTATTGGAGCGGGATGAAGAAAGATGTTGAAAATTTTGTTAGCTGATGTCTCACGTGTCAGCAGGTTAAGGCTGAGCACCAGAGACCAGCGGGATTACTCCAGCCTTTGGAGGTAGCTGAGTGGAAGTGGGAACATGTCACGATGGATTTTGTGACTCACATACCACAGACATCACGGGGTCATGATGTGGTGTGGGTAGTAGTGGACTGGCTTACCAAGTCGGCACACTTTTTAGCGATGCGGATGACCTTCACCCTGGAGGAATTCTACAATTGTATATACGGGAGATTGTCCGGCTACATGGAGTGCTCGTATCTATTGTATCGGACCAGGATCCCAAGTTTATGGCTCATTTTTGGGAGAGTTTCCAGCGAGCCATGGGGACACAATTAATGATGAGCACTGCTTTTCATCCCTAAACAGACGGTCAGTCTAAGAGGACTATCCAGACTTTAGAGGACATGCTACGGGCATGCGTCTAGATCTCAAGGGTAGCTGGGAAGATCACTTACCCTTGGTGGAGTTCGCATACAATAACAGTTACCAGACGAGCATATAGATGGCACCCAATGAGGCATTATATGGGAGGTCATGTCGTTCTCCGATTTGTTGGACGGAGGTGGAAGAGAGATCCTCTCTGGGTCTGAATTTGGTCAGGGACACCTCTAAGAAGGTGGACTTGATACGAAAGCGTCTTCTCACGACTCAGAGCTGACAGAAATGCTATGCCGACAGACGGTGGCAACCTCTAGAGTTTAAGGTGGGAGATCATGTCTTCTTGAAGGTGATGCCTAGGAGAGGAGTGGTTAGGTTTGGTAAGCGGAAAAAGTTGTCGCCGAGGTATATCGAGCCCTTCGAGGTACTCGAAAGGGTGGGTGTAGTGGCTTACCAGTTGGTATTACCGTCAAATCTATCGGATGTCCATGCGATTTTTCATGTCTCTATGTTCCAGAAATACACCCCGGATCCGACTCATATGGTGGATTGGGGAGAGCTTGTTGTTGATGTTGATGGGACCTTTGAGGAGAGACCGGTGCACATCATGGATAGTCGAAAACAGATTTTATGAGGCAAGACCGTGCAGCTAATAAATGTGTTGTGACAGCACCAAGAAGTAAAGGAGATGACATAGGAGTGCGAGGACACCATCTGTACCAATTATCCTTTCTTATTCGAGGATGGAGGTACATTCTTATAGTCTTTTAGTATTATTTGACTGTTGCATATGTATGTGACTGTATGTGTATGTGTATGTGAATTTCGGAGACGAAATTTTTTTTAAGGGGGGGGGAAGAATGTGAAACCCAAGAAAATTTGAACTTTTTATAAAAAAAAAGGGCAAAATGGTAATTTGTCATTATAGTGCGAGTTGAAAATTGATATTTTTCTAGATCTCGGATGATGAAATGGACCTCACCGTTGAATTTATCTCGTGAAATCTAGTTACCCAGACAAATTTCGTCGAATTTTGAGATAGTCAAATTTTTTACATTTTTCGAGGGGACGAGTGTCCGGTGACCCCCAAAAATGAAATTTTTATAAAAATTTTGAAATTTAGAAAATATTTTAAATAAAGTTCATATAAAATATTTTGAGCTTAAATCGGTATGAAATTTAATCGTTTTGGAACGAAAAATGGACCCGAATAAAGAAGGACACTTGACGCGATGAGGACCAAGTCTTTAAAACTATAAATAGGGATAAAATATCTGAAATATCAGCTTTTTCCTCCCCTATGGCCGGCTGTATCAGAGATTAAGAGAGAAAAGAGAGCAAAGAGGGAAAAACCAAAAATCTTAAGCCTTCTCCTTCGATTTCCCAAAGATCCGTCGGTCGGAATCGCTCGAACCAAGAATTAAAGTTGCTCTACGCGACGAGGGCTACGCGTGGGTACCAAGAACGAAGATTTTCACCGAAGATCAAAAGGCGAGATTTTAGAGGAATCAAAGTCTTGAGCTTTTGGGGGTGTTCTTGGAGGTTCTAGTATTCATTTACGCTTCAAGAGGTAGGGTTTTTCTACTTTGGTTCATTCTAACCTATGGTATTCATAGGAGAGGGCTTTAAGCATGTGGGGTTGTATAGCCTTCACATGAGGTTGGTGTTTTGATGGATATGAGAAATAGATAGAATATACATTCTATCTTGAAGTGGTTTTGTTTCTTGAGATATGTGGTTATTTGGAATGGTTATGTGAATATATGACTTGAGTGCCTTTAAGGTGTTTGATAAAATGCCTTCGTGAAATAAAATGTGTTAATTGCGTGAGATTATGCTATAACATACTTGGATAATGTGGTAATGTGAAATCATATGCTTATGATA
The DNA here is from genome assembly GCA_963454935.2 of Ilex paraguariensis. Classification (NCBI taxonomy): domain Eukaryota; kingdom Viridiplantae; phylum Streptophyta; class Magnoliopsida; order Aquifoliales; family Aquifoliaceae; genus Ilex; species Ilex paraguariensis. Next base: position 10,513 of record CAUOFW020007998.1, on the reverse strand, counting down.
TGATTCATGATTGAAATGTACTTGTTGATATATGCATGTTTTGATATATATTGACATTGTGACAAATATGATATTTATATGCTTAGGATATAATTTACTGTGGATGTGTTAAAAATTATTCATATGTCATTCATAGCATATTGAATATTATGTTGTTGTGCAACGGTGCATCACATTGCATATGTACGGAAACAGGACATCACATTCATGGGCATGAGTCATGAGTGTGGCTGTGTGAATGCATGATTAATCAAACACCATTCTTGGTGATTGATGGGTGGACTCAGAAAAGTTGGGTTAAAAATCCGAATGAGTCACATGATTGCATAAAAGAAAAACTTGTGTCGGGTATAGCAAGAAGGGGTAGATTACCCCATCGGGTACAAGACCCGGCGACTTGGTTATACACTCTCCTGTAGTGAAATTATGGAAAAGTTTAGTATGGTGTACAGAACCGGCGGTATAAAATCTTAAATCCGTTGCCCAACAAGACACAAAATTTTGATTTACAAAGTACTCATACAATGAGTAACACCCATCAATGATTTGGTTTTATAATAAAATAACTTTTATTTCAAACGATCATTTGGTGGATTTTTTCGTCAATTGACGGATTCAGTATACCTTGGCATTGCATTGTGTTGTGGGAATTGGTGATGACTTAGGTTTAAGTGCATGAGTGAGTATAATCTCATTTCATAGCATGACATGATTGCATTCCACATTTAATGCATATTCTTATATGGAATGATTATTAAATGTTGTTTGTTACTTATACACACCACATATGCATCTAAGGTGGAGAGTAGCGTCTGTAGGGATTATTCTATTGGGCGTTGGCTCACCCTGTATGGAAAAACATTTCAGGTGAGAGAGATACACCGGTGGATGGCTCCACTTTGGACCCTCATGTTTGAAGAAAGCCGAATGTGGCTTTATTTTATGTTAATGTAAAATATTTGTGGAAATAATATTTTTGGCATGTAATCTTTTACAAATAATTGTAATAGAACTTATATAGACTATTATTAAACTAACCTTGCATGTGTTGATATAAATATGGATAATTGGACCCCGGTGTAACCAATGTTTTTTTATAATTGCACCCGGTGTGGTCATTGTTGAATATTGGACCTCTGATGGGTCTTGTTATTATATGATTGCACAGGTTGAGTTTTGAGTAGAGTTTCTCGTACAAAGGAGACTCTATCCGAATTTCATCAAAATTATAGTTCCCGATAAATTGAGCATAATGGTGTGATATCGAATTACTCGGTATATATATATATATATATAAATACTTATGTATATATGTATATACTTGTTAAATCTCTTATCTAAAATTTGAATTATCTTTTAATGCACCTTAATTCATGCATTTTTTTTTTAGAAAGTGGTTTTATTTTCAAATTAATTTAATATCCGAATAGTGTAATAGTGTAACAATAACAATGTAACAATAACAGTGTAACAGTATAACAATAATAGTATAACAAGTTATTTACACAAAATATTATACTATTACATTTTGTCAAACATATAGTTCCATATAATTTCATTCAAAATAGTCCATCTCTATTTTGAATTTGTTACCATATATATAAAACTACTGAACACTGGTTTTGTTACAGTGTATTTGTTACACTGTTTTTGTTACAATCTTTTTGTTACACTGTTATTATTATATTATTATATTATTCGGATATCAAATTAATTTAAAAATAAAACTATTTTCCAAAAAAAAATAAATAAACGCTTGAATCAAGGTGCATTAAATATAATTTGAAAATAAAATTACTTTTAAAAAAAAATACACATGAATCGAGGTGCATTTCAAAATTAAATAAGAGAATTAACAAACAATATATATATATATATATATATATATATATATATATATATATATTCGAATATAATATATACATGTATTAACAAATACACATGACTTAAAGTGCATTAAATACGTATTTATATGTATTAACAAACATACATGAATCAATGTGAATTAAAGATAAGAGATTTTGAATTAAATGACCCTAAAATGAGCATTTAATTCTTTTTAACGCACATTTTATTGTATGTACTTTTTGTCAAATAAGTCTAATTAGGTGTACCGGCTTCCAAAGAACCACTTAGAAAATATACCCACACCCAATTTTTTCATTTAATAGTTGGTCGATCCAAGGGCTATGTGCCAATAATTCAGAAGAAATTAATATCTTTTGGGCTTGGGCAAGCATGTCAGGCTAGCCCATCGTGTCATCCAACATAAAATTTCTCCGCCGAGCAACTGGGTGTACCAAGGCCCTGTCGCATGGCAGTCCAGATTGTTCATTGGCTTGGTTCATTATCGGGCCTTGGGCCTTTGACTGACCTTTTAGTGCCACGGAAGATCATATGTCATCTTATCGGTCTACTAGTTTAATTTGTTTTATTTTAGGACTAGTACATCGTGTTATTACCCTAATGTTCTATTTGGTACGATAAAAAAGTGGGAGGATGAAAAGTTGAAAGGATAGAAAGTTGGAGGGATAAATAAAACATCATGTTTGGTAAGGAAGGAAAGTAGGAAAGATGAAAAAGTTGATGGATTAACTTTTCTTCCAACTCACCAAAATTAATCCCTCTAAAATCGAAAGGAAAGTGGATGAAAAATTAATTATTTGTTTTGAAATGTATCTTATTTGTCTATATATCTTTTTATATATACATATATTGTGTATACATTAATTTTATATAAAAATACAATGATAAAATTTGTATATATATAATATATACATATATATTAAAAAAAATTAAAAATTAAATTAAAAAAAATATTTTTTCCATCTTAACTAAGGGTGAAAATTTTCGACTCAACACGATGACAAGACTCGAACTCGATACGAAAATAAATAGGTCAACTCGTAATTCGACATGACACAATTAGTTAAATGAATTAAATTAGGTTTGACTAATATTTGTCACAAACCCATAATGACTCAACACAAATCTGACACGACACTATTCGATTTGATTCGATTATCACCCCTAATTTTAGCCAGCACAAAAAAAAAGAAGTTATTTTTATTTTCCATTCATCTAATCAAACACAAAAGAAGGAAAGTGTATTCTTTTTACTTTCTATCCTTGAAAGATGGAAAAGTGTATTCCTTCTATTTTTCATCCTTCTACTTTCCATCCTCCCTACCAAACGGAGCATAAGTGATAGTCTGATAGAGATAGAGATGAATTATAAATCACTGAATTTGAAACTTGACAACTCCTTAAACGTCAGGCCATAAGATATTTATTCTTCATAAATTCCCTAAGTTTAGTGTGGATGATCTACACTTGACTAGATCAAATAAAAAATTAATCAATGTACGCATAAACTAGTCCAAAGACTCCTGACTATAATCCCCAAGAAAATAGATCGTGTTATAGTACAATATCAAGTAGACAAAGACCACCCCAAATTAAATAGCAAATAATGATCAAAATATCACCTTCTTTACTTAAATTTTCTCAGGATTATTATCACATTTTTACGATGAACATAAATTTTGGTTTTGCTTTGATTTTGATTTTTTACAGGACGTGATCTGCTAGACCAACTAGTCATGGACACATGGAACCTACTACCTCGTTCCACTAGAAGATTGATGATTGCAAAGGTATAGTGTCTGGAACGGAGGGCATGCTCGGTCTCGAAAATATACCCCAAGTGTCTTAACGACTCACAGAAGTCTACCCACGCCGAGCAAAGGATAAGAAATGAGTCGACACCCCTCGGTATATTGATGACCAGCGCCTCTATGTGATTTGGCGCTATTGACTTGGTGTAACTCGGTCCTGAGTATGATGACACTAAGGAAATAGTAATGACAAGAGCCGAGGAGACGCTCTCAGTTTATGACCATGTGTAAACTCTCACATCAAGACGACCTTGGGAGACATGTCTACCTGGGAATAATTGAAGGAATGTCTTTTGGAGATTGTACTCGATTGACCAACAGGCGTGGTTTCATCTCCCCAGAAAGTCAAAAAGAACATAAAAGAATATTGCAACCAATCATGTTTAAGTGTTCATAAATGTTTAACAAACCCTCGGCCCCGAGACTTCGATGATAAATGAATGTTCTTCATAAGCACGTGTTTGTATCTAAAAAAAAGTGAACTCTTGGGGAAGCAAAGGCGAAGGACATTAAATGAGCATTAAGTGATCGGCATAAGACAATACGCTGAGTGTTTAATGTCATTAATACAATCTCATATGCTCATGTATTAAGGATCGAGGCGAAACAGATGCTTTGTTTGAGACGTGTCCACCTGATTAGACTAAAGGAAGATTCCAAGTGTCTTTGGTATGGACCAATCGGATGTCCTCTCGCAAACGTGGTGACCTGGATGACCTGGTATGATTTAGCCACTCTCATACAAGGTACAAATATGAGACTAATCCGAGAAGTAAAGGTACACAACTTGAACCCAGCTGGTCCCTTCTCAAAAACTGACTTTAGCATCAAAGTGGAAATGCTGAAGAAACCTTCGACATCCCTTCTAACCTTTCTTTGTGAGAGATAGATCGCCAGACTCAAATAACCCAAAGTCTTTGTTCAAGAGCAAACCAGAGTGCTGCTATCTTGGTATTATACGAGAAATCTCCCGCACATTTTTCTTTACTTCGATTATGGTTTTCAACACAATGAAGGTGCAATGATTTTCCTGGTGGTGTGTGTAGTGACAGTGGTGGTGTCTGCAGGTGTGGCATCATGAATGGCTGTGTGAAGGAGTATGCCATGGTGGTGGTGGTGACAATTGTGGTTCTGCAGTTGGTTGGTGGCTCTGTCGTAGTGGAGCCAATGGTTGAGAGTTGAGGGGACTTGGTGGGGGGTGGTGGAAGCTTAGTGCAAAATAAAGATAGACACCTATATGAAAGAAAATGGGAGGGTATTTTGGTAGTTTTACATTTTCTGCAACAGAAAGTTAGTTTAAAATTTATACAAAAAGCCTCAAGTGAAACTCATAAAAATTGAGAGTGATGATGTACAATTCAGCCTAAGTGCAAGAGGGTTCAGTGTATTTTAACCTTTTTGGTTATCTAAAAGGGTTATATAACCATGAAACAATTCTTTTATAATTCTCTTTTACATAGTTTTTTATGAAACGATGAGAATCTATAGCGTTTCATGTTCCCTCCCTACTGAGTAAATATTTTATGATGTTAATTATCATTGGGACGTGCCCTTAGCATTCAATAGTAAAGTAAAACATGAGCAAAGCGAATCACACAAAAATGTGATAACTATCACATCTGCCCTAGTCTAATAACTTCTTTCATATACTTGTGGGGGTTTCTTTTGTTCATATATTTGTTTATCATTAAACGACAATGTGACGGTAATTACGTGATATATCGTTGTGTTAACACTCTATGTACAATCAAAATAATGAAAAGAGATACTAATAAAACACATACAACAATGGATTCATGGACCCTTATGATGTAATTTATTATAGCTTTTGGATGATAGGGACAAACCCCCGGCTCAAATGCCTTTGTCACCGCAAAGAAAAATCTCAAACTCCACCCCAGCAAGGAAATAAGTGAGCCTACATCCTTAAAGAATTCTAGACTAAGAGTCTCGATTGATACATATCACAAACTCTCTCCAAAAAAGTCGGAGTCCGGTAGTTATTAAAAGGTATATGAAGGGGTTAAACCTCATGATTACACGTGACATGACATTAAATGTGCTCACGTAATATTGACAAGACAAGGCGCGTGATGAAAAATCATTTATTAAGCTTTTTAACCAAGTCGAGCTAATTAGAGGTTCGGCAATGGCAAAAAAAGTTCTATTTTTTTATGACCAAACTCATCAGTCTGTTCAGCTAAGCAATGAAAGAACTCAGCTTGTATAAAACCGAGTTCGTTAAAGTGTTCAACAAGGCAATTGAAGAGATCGGTTTGTGCCAAACCAAGTCCCTTAATTTGTTCGGCAAATATCAAGTGTGCTCGGCATTTGATATGACCGAGTTGTTTTAAATAATAAACAGAAGGATAAATATTCTCCTATAACTTAGGCAATCAGATAAGCAAATCAGAGAAATTGAAGATATCAGGCAAAAAATAAGGGAGAAATATCAGCAACTTCCCAATTGAATCACTGAATTGAAGAAAGGTGTGTCACATTGAATCAAGAATCACGGAAACCCTAAGGGGATGACCATCTATAAAAAGCAAAAGGAGTCAAGAAGAAAGGTACGCTGAACTCTCTTAGTCTTCTTCCATTCGTTTCATTATCTCTACTGACTTAAGCATCGGAGTGCCTTCGATCGAAGCACTTCGATCTTGGGCAATTTGTTCATTTTGCAAGAAGAGGAAGACTGAGAGATCAAGTTCAGAAACACATTAATATTTCAATTCCAGTAGGAGATAATCTCGATTTTTTGTCTCTTATAGTATATGTTAGAGTATTTTAAACAAAAGAGTGTTTTTTATGTGAGAACTCAATTCCACATCGACTAAATTTCTAAAAGTACTTGAGTATATATATATACTAGTATTATTTGACATTTGAGTTAAAGTGAGACATTGGGACTCTCACGTGTGCAGGTGTGAGACAAGCGAAGGAGATACGGATTTTTATAATTTATATAGCAAACTTTTTTGTATATATATATTTACATCTTTCAGTATGGAGATAAATAATCTGAATATCTACTACAATCTCTCTATTACTTAAGTTTCTGGGCAATATTCAAAGATGGCGCGTGAAGTTTCTGCTTTATTTGATTGTACAGATCTGAGTGAAACAACAATCAATAGGTTGGGCTGTTGTATCCTAGGGACGATGCGTTGTTAACTTCTGCGATGTATTTCTTTCATAAATGAGCACGAATAGTCTTAAGAAAACGACATAATCCGCACCTCACCCTACCGTTCACTTTATTTTGGGATTCCATTTTTCTAACAGTGTAGATAGGAGAATTGAAAGAATGAGTCTTGCAGCTTTGGCCTTTGCAGTGTTCATTAAGCTATTGCTAGGTCAATATGTTTGTGGTTGGGTTTGATTAGGTATATGATTACTTATATATGGGCAACATTACGGCCTACGCCTACCAAACTCGATACACATTTCTAAGTTCTGTGCAATGGTGGTCAGTTTTACATATTATAGTAACACAATAAAAAAACTGCAGATCTGTAAGTTAGAGTAGGAAGATAATGAGGCCACCAACATCAGCTCTGCCTGGTCAACATTTAGTTCACCTGAAACAAAAAATCCCACAAGCAATCTCTTTTTTTCTCTCCTGTTTTCTTGAAATTTTTCCCACTTTCCAAACACACTAAAATATCTTCTGTTTCTTCAAAATCTTCTTTCTTTGTAGAAGAAGAAACAGCAGATTTTTTCCATTTTCCAAACTCCACCCAAAGTCTAGTTTCTTCCCAGAATAAACAATTTACAAAGCTTAAGTCAAGACCAGTGCCAAACTTCAAAGCCGTTGCAACCCATTATTTATTGGGTTTGGAACATAGCTAGGATAAAAATAGCAAAGTTTGGTGTGTCTGCTCATCTCCTCTTTCCTTTTTCTCCCACCTTCAACATATCTCCTTTCCTCCAACTCTCACCCTCCTCCCTCTCTTCACCTCTCTCTAATGGAATTACCAGCCAAGGGGCCAGTATCCGGCCACCGGAAACCGCCATATCGAATAGAAACCAAAAACTTGTCCTACAAACTTCAGTTGGGTTTTGAATTTAATTGGGTTTTTTGTTGGAACACACTCAACCAAGCCACCACATACATTTTGAAGGACGTGAATTGTGAAGCTAGGCCTGGGGAGATCACGGCCATAGCCGGTCCAAGCGGAGCCGGAAAAACAACATTGCTAGAAATTCTTGCCGGGAAGATATCATCAAGTAGAGTATCTGGCCAAGTACTCGTGAACAGTCGTCCCATAAACGCTAAACATTTTCGGAGACTGTCTGGTTATGTAAGCCAAGAAGATGCTCTATTCCAATTACTAACTGTTGAAGAGACACTCATGTATAGTGCTCTTCTCAGGCTTCGCGGTGGCCGGAAAGAGGCTGCATATAGAGTGAGAGTGCTGATGAAGGAGCTGGGACTGGACCATGTAGCTGATTCAAGGATAGGTGAAGGATCAAGCCATGGCATTTCTGGGGGCGAAAGGCGAAGGGTCTCCATTGGAGTTGAATTAGTACACGACCCATTGGTCATTTTGATCGATGAACCCACTTCAGGGTTGGATTCAGCATCAGCTCTTGATGTGATCTCACTACTGAAATCAATGGTGGTTCATCAAGGGAAGACAATTGTGTTAACTATTCATCAACCCGGGTTCCGAATCCTGGAACTGTTTGATCGGCTTGTTCTGCTTTCAAATGGTTGTGTCCTTCACAATGGTTCAATGAAACTACTTGAAGATAGGCTTAAGCTTTCTGGCCATTTCATTCCTCGAAACATCAATGTGCTCGAATTCGCCATTGATGTCACCTGCACTTTGGTCATACAAACTTCTGAAACTCTTAACAACCGATTCTTAATCAAAGATCATAGATATGATCATGATTTGAGAATTTTCCAGAACAATGAGATTGGAGAAGACTCTCTCTCCTACCAGAATTCTGTATTCAAGGAGGTTTTAATACTTGGACAGAGATTTTGCAAGAACATATTAAGAACCAAACAACTATTCGCCACAAGAATCATCCAAGCCTTGGTAGCTGGACTAGTACTCGGGTCCATTTTCATGAATGTTGGCAATGATCTAGGTCAGGTGGCTCTACAAACCCAAAGCGGGTTTTTCGCATTTAGTCTCACTTTCTTGTTATCCTCAACAACAGAAGGCCTACCAATTTTCCTGCAAGAGAGAAGAATTTTCATGAGAGAGACTTCAAGAGGAGCATATAGAGTATCTTCTTATGTTATAGCAAACACCCTTGTCTTCCTTCCTTTTCTCTTAATGGTTGGTCTTCTGTACACCACCCCGGTGTACTGGATGGTAGGTCTCAAGCACAACATCTATGCCTTCCTCTACTTTGCCCTGGTGGTTTGGATGGTTGTGTTGATGTCAAATTCTTTTACGGCATGTTTCAGTGCCCTCGTGCCGAACTTCATCATGGGGACTTCTGTCATTGCGGGGTTGATGGGGTCTTTCTTCCTCTTTTCCGGTTACTTTATCATGAAGGAGAACATACCAAATTACTGGATTTTCATGCATTACTTGAGTCTGTTCAAGTACCCTTTTGAATGTTTCATGATCAATGAGTATGGAGGGGACGAAGGTAGGAGGAGATGTTTAGAAAGTGAAGGAGCTGAATGCAAGTTATATGGGGCTGGGTTTTTGAAGCAGCAGGGGTTTATAGAGTCACAGAAATGGAGCAATTTAGCTGTTATGTTGGGTTTCATCATAGGATATAGAGTTCTTTGTTTTCTGATTTTATGGTGCAGAGGCAACAGAACCAGAAATTAGTACGATCGTTTTTTTTTTTCATTTACGGTTTTTTTTTTCTCTGATTTGGTGGCCGAAGTGATGGAATATACAGAAAGAAGAATTATTCATTCTTTCATGAATATGTATAACAATATTTTTGCATTACGAATCTAGAATTATGACAGGTGCCTATTCACTGAAATACCAACTCGAGATTTCCAATCCGAGAATCAACCTCCCTAATGGGAGTAAGATTGTCTATTACTTAGTTTCTTAGACCTCGCTGTAGCTTAGAGCCTGCAATGATTTTGTGCTAATACAGGTGATATTTTCGATCAGAAGTATGAGATACACAACAAATTCATATTGCACAATCACAAAACTCATTCACTTATTTATAAACGACTGCAAATGACCACAAACTGGCTTATATGCTAATATATGAACTAAGCTTTCCAATATTTCTTCCTCTAGTAAGTTTCGTAGTAGTTCAGGGGAGTGGGGAGTGCACGTAGTGAGCTCTATGGACGTACAAAAACCATCGTTTTTGCAAGCTCTATTGCGTTCTTCCGCCCGAACAGCTTCTCTGTGATTGCCAGTGCAAACTCCATGGCTGTTCCTGGTCCTCTGCTAGTGATGAGATTGCCATCAACCACAACCCTGTTCTCTGCCTCACTTGGATCTGACAGCTTGTTGCACATTGCAGGAAAGGCTGTGGCCTTTTTGCCCTAAACCCAGAGCAAAACATTTTGTCAATTCGGAAAAATATTAAACTAAGAACAAACAAAATATATCACTCTCATACATAACTATTGGGTACATTTGATATGAAAATAAGGCATGGTCAATACCTTGAGTAACCCGTGTGGCTCCAGGACTAAAGCTGGTGATGCACATATTGCTCCATAGGGTCTATTTGATTCCCTTTGCTTCTTTAGCAAATTTACGAGTTTTACTGAGCTTGCAAATGCTTGGGCGCCACCAAGTCCACCCTGCAGATATATAGAATGTGATTATGACCAAAAGTTAGATAATGTCCTCTTTGGTTAGTCACGACTACTAATGAAGATA
>CAUOFW020007997.1:0-19102 GCA_963454935.2 Ilex paraguariensis | reverse complement strand
TTTTTGTGTCACACTTGGAATTTGTTGATGATTCTCTCTTTTTTTTCATGAGAGAGAAGAGAAAAATGTAGTAATTTACAAAAGATAATGGAAGTATTCAGAGTAGTGTGCTTGGACTAAGGGTCAATATGAAGAAAAAGTTGATGTGGGTATAAATTCTTCTCATAATAAATTTTCTAGATGGACAAGGATGTTGGGTGTGGTGTGAGAGAAAGGCATTTAAAGTATTTAGGTCTTCCTTTGGGTGGGAATCCTTTATCTTTAGCATTTTGGGATCCTATTGTGGAAAAAGGTAATGAAACAGTTAGATACGTGGAGGGGGCTTATATTTTCTAGAGAGGGTAGATTAAATTTGGTCCAATCAGTTTTGGCCAGTAGTCCTACTTATTTTCTTTCTCATTTTAGGATGCCAATGAAGATTGCAATGTGAAGTAAAAGATGATGATGGATTTTTTATGGGAAAAAAATGGTTAAGGGTGGAAGGATTATTTGATGAATTGGGAGGTGGTATCAAAAAAGAAAGCCAAAGGTTGTCTTTCAGTAGAAAAAGAGGAAGCAAGAAATATAGTTCTAGTTGGTAAATTGCTTTGGAGATTCCCATTGGAACAAAATTCACAATGATATTCAGTTATTAAGAGCAAAAGTATGGACTACAAGTCAGTGAATGGGATGGTAAAAATAGTGTTTTGAAAAGCGTGCCTAGACACTCGCCTAGGCGAGAAGCGAGGCGAAGCGAAGGCCTCTCGCCTTGAGCACACCAGGCAAAGCGAAGATGGCTAAAGCGAGAAAAAATCAGAAAAGAGAGCGCTTTTCACTTAAGCGAAAGGCGAAAAAGCGAACGCCTTAGTCATGCGAGGCGAAATAGTTTTTTATTTTTACTGTACACCGTTGGATTGTTTTATTTTTATTGTAGACCGTTGGATTGGGGCAATTGAAAAAAAAATTATAAGATGCCAATACACGCAATTACCCCCTTATCCCATAAATATAAAACTCAACCCTAATTTTCAGATCAAACCATCGCTGCTGCTACTTCCCAATCATCGCTGCTGCTGCTCCTTCCTAGGCAATTGATAGTGCAAATCTTCCCAGTTGATCGCTGGTGCTGCTCCTCCTTCCCAGACGATCGATAGTGTTGATCTTATCGATCAATCGCTGTTGCTGCTGCTCCTTGCCAGACGATCGCTGCTGCTCTAGGTTTGTCTCCTCTTTTTCTTTTCTCTTCTGTATCTCTCCTTCTCCGCTTCTTCTTCTTTCTGATTCTGATTTTTTTTCTGCTTCTGCTTTCTATTTTTTTTTCTTCTTTTTCTTCCTCTTTTTGCTTCTTCTTTGTTTTTTTCCTGCTTCTTTTTTCTACTACTACTGCTGCTTTTCTTGTCTCGTTTTTTTGCTTCTATTTTTTTTTCTTCTTTCTGCTTCTGCTTCTTTTTTTCTTGTTTCTTTGCTTCTATTTTTTTTTCTTCTTTCTGGTGCTGCTACTCCTTGCCAGACATTCTAATTGGTTTTTTTTGGCTCTCTGTTTTTTTTTTCCTTCTTCTTTGATAATGAATGCTCCTATTTCTTTAATGTTTATATAGCTGATTTTAATGTTGCTGCTTCTTCCGAATGCTGTAATGCATAGTTTTGATTTTTGCTAAATGCTGATTTTTGCTGAATGTTGTAATGCATAGTGCTAATTTTTGCTGAATGTTGTAATGCATCGTCCTGATTTTTGCTAAATGTTGTAATGCAGTGCTGTTTTAATTTAAATGTTTATGGTTTTACTTGCATTTAAATATTTAGTATATATAAAATTAGAACTTAGATGTGTAAGTAATTAAACTAAAATATTTACTTTTTTTTTTAACTGTTCGCTTCACTTCGGTAAAGCGTTTCGCTTCGCTTCTTGCTTAGGCGTTAGGAGTCTTGATCGCTTTGGTTTGCTTTACGCCTTAAATAACACTGGGTAAAAGAATAGACTGGAAAACTTATTGCTACCAATAGAAGTTTATTTCTCTAGGGCTTTCACAGTTTTCTCGATGTTCTCAAAATGTTACATTCTTGGTGGGTAAAGGGGAGAGAGATCAATTTTAGAAGGATGTTTGGGTTGGGTCATCATCTTTTTCTTGTATATTCCCGCACCTTTACCATTTACCTCATTTTCATGGGCACTCTATCACATCAATGAGTAACCATTCTCATCTATCAGTTTCTTGGGTTTTGGGTTTTGTACACATCTTGGTGACAGAGATACTACAGAATTAGTATCACTTCTATAATTGATTAATGATTTTAATTAGAGTCAAGAATCAAGTAACAAAAGGAAGTTGATTCTTAAGTCTTTGGGGTTTTCTCATGTAAATCTTGTTTTGATAATCTTATTGATGATACTTCATATCTCGTGTTTAACTTTGTAATGATTTGGAAGGCTACAGCGTCTCTTAAGATGCAAGTTTGTGCATGTACTATAGCTAAGATTAACACGAATGATGTGCTTTAGAGAATTATGTCGCTTCTTTGCATTTCTCCACAGTGGTGTGCGGATGTGTGCATGTGCTAGTGAAATGTTGATCACCTTTTTTTTTTTGCATTGCCCTATTGCTCTATTGTTGTGATTTAAACTATTTCAAGTAGCATTTTTGAGATGGGCGACTCCTGGGACCATCTCTTCCATGATTGTGGAGGAATTAGAGGGATTGAAAGGCATAAGAAAAGGGATACCCTCTGGCATTGTGCAATTTTTACAAAAATCTGGATAATTTGGTTGGAGAAGAACTCTAGAATTTTTGAAGATAAAGAGGTGAAAAAAGAATTATGAGATCACATTTACTTTTTGGCTTCATTGTGAGCCTCCAACTAAGAACTTTGATGGTATTTAACTCTTTTGTATATTGGCGAATTAGAGAGTTTTATGTAACCTTAAGTTTTTTGAGTTGATGTTGCTTTCTTTATTTTATTGGTTGGACATCTTGTCCAACCTACCAAATCTTTGATGTAATATTTTCAAATCAATAAAATTTATGCTTCCAATCAAAAAAAACTAGTGAGACTTTTGTTTAAGTATAAATACTCAAGTTACAACCACTCTAACAGCTTAAATTTTTGGAGTAGAAGGTTGTTTAACAATTTCAATGCCTGTTCTATTCCTTTCGATTAAAGGTATTGTGTTCGTCAATTGCATACCAAAAGTTATACGGTTACTGCGGGGTGCCTTTGTTGAACAGTTTCAAAGTAATTGGAAGGTTGTTGCTTTTTAGTGTACTTTTTCGTTTCTTATTCTGTTTATTGTATTTTGTTTTTCCTTTACCTAAAAGATATCTTGTCTTGTCCACAATATTATTCTCTTCTCTCACTTTTCTGCATTAATAATATGCTTCATCTATCCACACAAAAAAAAGCATGCATCAACTAAAAACAGGCCCTTGAGCCTCATAAGCCAAGCTTAGGCACTTCAGTAATCAAATCACCCTAGCTCCCCATGACATCCATTCAATCAAATATCAAGATTTACCATGAGAGTGCAGCCAAGGTGGGAAGAAAAAAAAGGAAAAGAAAAAAATTTTGACCAAGTCAAAGATAACGGTTAAAAGAACATGTAACGAAAAGATGGTACCAGTTATGGATTTTAGTAAGTTTAACCATTCCTTCCCTAAACAACCTTAATATAGGTATCGCCACAATCAAAAACAAGAAACAGAAATAAATCAATGTGCAGGAAGAAAAGTGAACAAACTGCACAAACAAAAAAAAATTGCAAGTGGAAAAAACAAGGGAGGAAATTTTTCCTCCTCTTTGATGTAATATGCAAAACAATCGGCTATCACTCAATGTCAATCCTCTTTATTTGATGATTGTTAATAAAGGGTGTTGTGGAGGATAACCTAGATGGAAACCTAATTTGCTTGATTCAAACAGTGGTTACCCTTAGACAAGCAAGTTGGGTCAAACAAAAAAGACGAGAAACTATGTTTTGTTAGTAGCTCTAGCTTTTACCATTGAACCCAATGACACTTTTACCAGCATTAGCCTTTTCTGGGATAATTAACATTAATGGGAGTAATTAGGAGTAACAATTCCTGTATCATTCCAACTAAAGAGAAGATAGAGAAAAAGGGGGTGGGGGAGAGAGAGGGAGCCAAGGCACCACAGCGGTCCCCAGTTTCCACTTTCAACACATAATCAAAGCAGAATGTGCAAAATCATTTCAACATCCGCAATTTACCAAACTAGATATCTACAGGGGGGCGTGCACATTCATGGTTATGCATTTACTACATGCCAGCTAGAAGTGCAAATAGCAAAAAAAAGCTGATCACTTCAGCTCAAAGCTCCACTGAAAGCTAACAGATATATATTAGAAATAACGTCATTCTTTTTATGCATACTACAGAATCAAAAAAACTAGCTCATACAGACCTTGAGATTGCTAACAATGGATTGGGCATCAGCAACAGGTGGCTGAAGGGAATATTCTGCAAGAAGAGGCATTAAAGAGGATACAAATGTTGATCTTTCTTGGTGTGCAGCCTGAAAGAACCATAATTGCCAATCTCAATATATTTTTTCAAAAACGATTTGAACCCGATTAAAGAATCGGCCAAGTATCTTTGACATGTTTATTTCAACATCATACATGTCATAAATTAGGTAGTTAGAATAATTACCACAAAACTATAGGGATTTGTATTATAATGCACCAATAATATACAAGCATTCGTATTTTTTAGATTCAACGGATGGATGTGAGCACGCACTAGAGAGATTCTAAGTAAAATAAGTGGAATTACTGGCTTAATTGAGAATAAACGTTATCATAAAACATGATTAAGGGGCACGATTGGCAACGTGAACATGATACCCAAGTGTATGATATTGCACGAGCCTGGGAAGTTAGAAAAAGAAACCTAAAATATGAGCTAGTGCATATGATAAACTTGTGAAGATCAATTTACGTTATCAAACGATTATTTCATCAGAACTAATTCACGTTTGGTTCCATGTCTAGTTGCAATTCAGACATAACAATGACAATGTTTCAGAAAATTTTAATCAGAGCTTGTCTCCATAAGAGTCCCCAAAAACAGGTCAACATACATAAGCTGAGATGAATGATACCTGTAATTGATATGTAAGACGTATATTTTCCTCAATTATGTCTTGTCTGTAAGATAGGGCTTTAGATGCAGCATCAACGAGATCTTGTTGCTGCTGATCAAAGGCCTATAACAAGCATTCAGTTCATACAAACTCCATCAGTTTTAAGGAAGAAATAAAGAAGATGGACTGAAAAAATAGTGGAAGGGGAATTCTGCCCACCAAACGCATATAAGCAATACGCTTCTCCAAAATATATTTCTCATTGCGTACTTGTGCCTCCTATCAACAACGATGATATGTTAGTTACATGGAAGTATGAACGAAGCAATTATGCAATACTTGAAAACCATACACTGTCCTACCTTGATCGAATACTCAGCAATATGTTTCCGCAAATGTGATATCTCGTCCTCGTGTTCCTGTATCTGAACAACAAGGCCACACCCAAAACTCATTGATGAAAAGACAGAACAAAAAAATGGATCATATGCGAATGTACCATTAGTCCATTAAATTGAACTTCTAAAAAATGGCACCATTTAATTGTAAAATGATACCTGTTTCAAAAGGCTGCTAGGATTATTTACTTCAGCCACTGACATCCCACCATGTCCTGATATATTAAACTGTGGATCATATTCTCCTTCCATTTGATACCTAACAGAAAATGTAAATTGTCATTTGTGCTTGCATGTGCCAATCATTAAGATTGTTTAAATAAACTCTAATTTTCAGTCCAAATTATCTGTGTGGCATTCACTTGTATCTTGATGTCAAATACCTGCTAGGAGAAAAGGATGTTGTAGATGGTGGAGAAAACTGAGAGAAGCCCACGTTATCTAATGCTGCCTGACCACCAGGAACCACTTTCAGCGTTCCATTGATCTTGCTGCTCTCAGACCGCCTTTCTGCACGAGTTTGCATAGTAGGGTCCTCAGCATTTTGCATTTCCTTTTGGAGAACTATTGTATTAGATGGATCATGAGCAGAAGTGTTGTCTGTTCTTCTAATCACATCTGTTTCATTCACCAAAGCAGAAACAGATTGCTCCGCCAATTGAGATCCACGAACACAATCATCCAAGTGATCAACCAAATGAGGACTTCGACCCTTTGCCTCATGTGATTTCTGCCAGGAAGAGTGGATACTAAATTTTGTATAACAAAGGAAGATTGTGTATTCAAATTTACACTAAGTTTCCTAAAAGATGCATGGTGCAGGGAGGCAAGAACCTTGATTGTGTACCATCTTTCACTAAATTAATAATATGTAAAATTGCAAAGCTCGTCAAGTACTAATTTTAGACAACTTAATGTCAATTTTTCTTTTCTTTTTTTTTATTGGAAACGGTAAAATTTATTAATAACAAATATAAGAATACATGTTAGGACAAGGAGTCCTCAAAGGAGAAAGAAAATGAAAATAAAGAAAAGGAAAAAAACTATTGGGCTAACTTAGAATATAAATATATCATTGCATCATCAACAATTGGCACACACTTGAGTCCAATAATCCATAATCAACAAGAATGGAATGCATTCAAAGTCTTTAGACGTGATAACCCAAACAGAAGCTATGAGAGTGACTTTATCACATAACTTTGACCAAGAATCTTTATCTCCATAAAGGCATAAATTTTTGAGATATCTTTTCAACCACACCACCCAAAACAATGCTACAACCAAATAATTCTATAAAATCTGAGATTTGTTACTTGAACCAAAGCCATCAAATGAATCTCAACAATTCACACACAAGTTTTAGGACATAGCCAAGGGAAACCAACCATACCCGAAAGCATGTTCCACAACTTACTGACAGAACAATGAAAAAATAGGTGATCCATACATTCTTCCTCAAACTTGCATAGAATGTATCATTGCTGCTTAAGAGAAGAGGATGGTTGTTTCTAGAGAAAATCACTGGTCTTGAGTTTCTTATGACAAAGGAGCAATCATACCCAAAAGCATATTCCACAACTTATTGGCAAAAAGGTGATCCATACATTCTTCTCCACACTTGCATAGAATGCACCATTGCGGCTTAAGAGAAGAGGACGGCCTTCTTTTCTGAACCAAATTATTGGTGTTGAGTTTCTTATGCGCAAGCAACCAAACAAAAACTTGAAGCTTTAAGGGAGCCTTGGAATTACATATAAAAGATGGTTGGAAGATTGGTAAGAGTTTAAGCATCAAACCCAAAATCAATTGGCAAAGAGTGAAAAAGCCCTTTCATTACATAAACCAACCTTAGGTGGGTCCTAATCATTCAATATGATATACAAGCTCTCTTTACACCCTCCCTCATGAGGGACCTGGGCTCCCACGTAGGGAAACCAAACAAGGGAAAGTCAAATGAGTAAGAAACTTGGTCCACTGACCACTCAAGACCCAACTCTTATACAATGTTAAAACATCCAACCTAAAATTAATTGGCAAAGAGTGGAGAGGCCCTTCAACTATATAAACCAACTTTAGGTGGTCCTAATCATTCGATTTGGGATACAATCTCTCTTTACAATAAGCAAGTTGTATAAATAAGGACTCAAAAGGAGAATTACAAGACAACTCCCCCGTGGAAGAAATTACGCACCTTTTTTCTTATCCAAAGAAAAAGGATCCAATACTACATTATCTAAAATACCCAAAAGCAAAGGCATTTCACAAATTTCTCCATCATTCAAGTTCCTAAAGAAATTAAAATCCAACTCTTTGTAGAAGGAAAGGATGAGGTCATACTTTAAATATGAGTTAGGAGTTCAAGACAATCAATATAAATGCGGGAACATAGTACCAAAGGATGAGAACCCCCACCCCCCAAAAAAAAAAAAAAAATCCTCCCAAGAGTGAATTATCCCCCCATTACCAACGGAACACTTGATAAAGTTAGCAAAATTAGATAACCCTAAACTGTTAAATTTAGAGAGTTAACACAATATTAAAGAAAGACAAAGAGTGGTCAAAACTTAACCTACCTCTCACAAACTATTTGTATTTATAGTTAATTGTCGATGAGGAAACAAGAGATAGGATAGACACCATTAAGAATACAGAAAGGCATACAATTGATTGAGACGTATATCGTTTTGACAGTGGCGCCTTGAAAGGATTTTGGTAAGCATCAAAGTTCTAGCAACTTCAACAAGGTTCCTATAACCCATATTGGGCTAACTCGGTCTATATATTAGCTCACAAAGGCCACACTTACATAATACCCCAAACTCTTAACCTCAACAAATATCTTGGACTAGATTAAAAATTTGAAGTTGTATTAGATCCTTAATTTATAGATCAAACTTGGATGATAAAAGAACTACAACAAAAAGTTTGCAATAAGACCACCCACTCAACCCAAATCTCCTTCCTTCCATTTTTCAATTACAAGAGGAATAAAGGAGAAGAGAGAGTTAAACATTTTTTAGTTTGTTTCACACTCGAACTCAAGAAAGTTTTGTTTTAAACCCTTTAAGTTGATCACACCAAAAACACATTGCCAACAATCCATGTACAGGCCATAGATCATCATGTCATTCTCGATGCACAGATTGATGTCTTTATAGGCTACCCCACTGTATGTGTTATTCCATTCAACTACAGTAAAACACTTTTTCTATAGGTGCTTTATCCATCATATATTTTGCACAGTTACTGAATTCTTCTCTATCTTTTCCAAAGTGAATAACAACCTTCCACTGTCAAAGGTATTACTTTCCATAACTTTCAAATCTAGTGGTTTCTCTACACATTCTACATCAGATCCAGCATAATCCACATCTAATCAGGAAAACAAACCAGAGCTACTAGGTCCATATCAGAAACCCAAACAACAGAAAAGTTATATTGCTGCTTATCCTACCAATAAAAAATATTCTTGCAAGCATTATAGCCAACTTTATGATTGAGATATTCAGCACGAGAAACTGATTAAAATATTCCTCGTTTGTCAACAATATAATGTCATAAGAAATTAGTAAACCAACAGGCACATACACATCACAATAGGCATAAAAGGTACCAAAAGATGCATGTCTATGACTACTATGAATTCTCAAATGAAAAAGGTATGTAAATAATGTGTCTATAGGAAAGAGCAGGAAGAACGTGATAAAAACTTGTTATGGTAACCATGAAATAACCAGAATTAGGAGTCTAGATTCCTACTAAAATGGAACCCAAATAAAACAAAAATTATAGTCATTGCAAGCACCCACGTATTTTTCAAGTTCCAAAATTGTTCTCTCGAGCTCGGACCTCAATCGATTGTTCTCTTCCACCTGTGAATGGAGAAACAAGATAGAAAGAATCAGCAACTTAGGTGTCATTTGATTAAACTAAAAATTAAGAACCGAATACTGAATTTTAAGTGCTAACTACTAAATTTTTTAATATGAAACTATTTGGTACGTACTAAAAGTTAAGCATTAAATTAATTTGAACAGTTTGCTCAGTCCAAGGAACGGAAGTTTGAATACTATTACTTTTCTAATTTTGCCTTTTCCTCCACCCTTCCACTACCACTATCCCATGACTACTACCATCTCACAACCGCCACCATCAACACGACCACAAACCACCACCGCCACCACCTTTTGCATCCCCCCATGGTGAGGCATATAGGTGGTCACATTGGGTAATGGTGGCGGTGGAGGCAATAAAGTGGCACGACAGTGATGTGGTGGTAGTGGGACATGATGGTTGTAGGTGAAGAGGTGATGTAGGTGGAGTGGTGATGATGGTGGACTGGGGTGGCAACGATGGGGTGGTGGGGGCAAGTGGTGGTGACAAAAGGTGGAGGAGGTAGTGGTGGTGGTGGGGGTGGTGATGATGGAGGTAATGGTGTGACGATGGCGGCAAGGTGGGTGGTGGCGGTGGTAAGGATGGGTTAAGGTGGGTGTTGTGATGGTGTGGTAGGTTGGTACCGACAATGGTGGTTGGGTGGCGGTGGTAGCAGTGGGGTGATGGTGGTGATAATGGGATGGTAAGGGTGGTGGGAGTTGGGAATAGCAATGTTGGTGGTGGGAGTTGGGAATAGCAATGTTGGTGGTGGTGGAGGCGGTGGTGGCGATTGGGGTTGGTGGCGGTGGTGTTGGTGGTGGCAATGGTTGTGAAGAAGAGGTGGTGATAGTGGTGGTGGCAAGGTGGCAAAAGCGATGGTCATGGCCGCGACGATTGTGGAAAGATGGGTATAAGATGGATTGAAATCAAAATTTTGGAGGGCAAATTTGTCCATCATGAAAAATTTATAAAAAGTCTTATTCATTAACAATTCAACATTAAGTGATAAATAGGTAAGTTAGCTACTTAAATTTTTAGCATATTTTGAAGAAGTGCTTAAATTTTTAAGTGAGAAGTTTTTATTCAAACACGCTTAATTAAAAAAGTGTGTAAAGTCTTTAGTTTTAAGTGTTGAATTGGGTTATCAAACACCACCTTAACAACATATCATAAACCATTATAAATACTATAAGTACGAGTGATCGGCTTAGAATGATCTGATTACTATCGCAGCATATTTTTTTAGTGATCAGAAGGAAATACTATCTCTATCATATGTTTAAATATAATAGAGTCAATTTTGTTTTGTATCTTATTTGATGAGTTGATAGATGTATTGGGACAATTAATTTTGATTTGTTTTTTATCGAGAAATTAATATAAAACTATTAAATCTATCATAACTTGAAGCAGTTACCAAACGTATTTTCTGTTTTAATTTTTTTTAACTTTTTACCTCAGAAAAGAATAAATAAAAATTGTTTCGGTGTTTTTTTTTTTTTTGAAAACAGAAAGCTGATGTTGTTACTTGCTACCAAATGCACCCTAAGTAATTCAACTCATTTATCTAATATATACCTCCATCAACGCATGAAGACACTACAACATAAGGCAAAATAGAGAATAAAGTGAATAAAAATTCATTCAAATAAGATATAGAAAATATTTAATAAACATGATGATAAATAAATAATACCAATATCTATATACAATAATGAAGAAACAACTATTACTTACATAGATCATTCTCATAAAGCTCATCTTTTTTGTAACAAATGATCCGTGATAAACGTAGGGTTTTAACATGAGAGAGACAGAAACGGCAAGAGAGATAGAGCGAGAGGGGAGAGGAAAATGGTGCATAGACAAAAATCTACCCTACTCCTTCATAAACTTGCATATATACAATGCAGGGTATAACAATAAGCCATCTACCACCTACAATAATACTAATATTACTCACCAACATTCCCGCTCAAGGTGGACTAAATATATCAATGGTCCCAGCTTGGAACTAACAGTATGAATTTTATCTCTAAAGCTTTTACATTTGATACTCAGATCATACAAAAGGCATAGTAATCCCCTTAAGTTGGAGCTGATATGGATCATAAAGGGATGGTGTCGACATAATGAAAGATTGGGATGTTAGGAAATCGTGAGGTCACTTTGTATATATATCTCAACTAAATCCATGGTAAGATGCTTACGAAGATTGAAGAACACAGTAAAATGTGGTAAAGAAGCTCGAGCTATATTGCGGCGTGAAAATGGCTCCTTGGATCCCATCAAGCTTAGGAGAGGTAAAAAAAACCTAGATATCTAGTTGCCTTAGATTGGTTTAACTTAGATTGGTAAAAAGGATTTAAAGTGTGTACTTCATTCATATCATGACTATTGTATATTTTGAGAAAACAATTCAGAAATTTTGAGGGTTTAATTTTTAAAACATGTTTTAAATGAGTCATCGTATGGTATCTTTTTAGGTACCAACACTTGGTACTTAGGAAGTTGAAAAAGAGCTTTGTTTTAGAGGGGTAACAAGTGAATAGCGCTCTCGGGAAGTTAGAAAATGGAAGCAAACCAATGTTCAGCACTCTCCAGATGTTGCTACAATGCTCAGGAGCTCCCCAGTTCAAGGTTGGCAAGTTTTCAAAACAGTGACCAGCACGCTCTTCACAACGCTCGAGTGCTACATGGCGGTCAAGATTTCTTGCATGCTAATTATCCTCTATTTTCCTATTCCTATAAATAGGGGACAAGTTCTCAGACTTTCTAAGGATTGTGCAAGAAACAAGAAAGGTCCTAGGGTCTAAGAGTGGCAACTAAAAAAAAAAAAAAAGAGAGGCAACTAAGACTTTGAAAAACCTACCCTAGCTCCAATCAAATCCAAATCCTTATATGAGCTACATATAATTCTTTAAAGAATTTGAGCAAGAATGTTCATAGATCTTGTAGACCACCAAAACCCAAAACACCAAGTTTCCAAGGAGGCTATCAAGGATCAAGGTAAGATTCGAAAGGAGAGGAATGAGGATTCTAAAGGGAGGATCATGGAGTTCGATTCATTAGTTATTGAAGCTAACCGTTAAGGGCTCGCAGTGGATTGCAGGAGTGAAAATTCAAGTGAGAAAGCATGTAACCATAGTATTGGTTGAGGTACAAGCTTTCAAAATGGTAATCAAAAATTGACACTAGTGGATTAGATTAAGTGGACTACAGTCCCATGATTTTTCCCCAAAGATTTCCACATAAAAATTGCTCGTGTTATATGTTGTGCGTGCTTTTAAGAACTTGAAATTTTTACTTCCTCCAAGTGTTTGATGAGTGCTTGAGTAAATCTAACTTTGTTGTTGGTCGTTTAATTGTTGAAATCAATTGGATTGCATTGGTGGAAGGAATTGGAGTGATAAAGCTGGTGGATTGTACGTGTTTGACATTAAATAAATTAGGGATTTTGCACATATTCACTAATTAGGTCATTGAGTCTAATCAGTGCGGGGTTAATTGCACTTAATGAATTGATTAAATTATAATTGATTGAAATATATTTAATTGGGCATAATTTCCGCCTTAGAGTACTTCAGACCTATTCACCCCCTTTATGTCAATTACGTATGTTTGAGTGTATCACGGTCGATCTCTAATTAACACTCCCAATTGGTATCAGAGTCAGATACCTCGAGTGTTTTCTACCTAGGCACTTTGTAGGTGTCCTTGAGACTTTTGACCTAGTTTCATGTGTTTGTTAAGATTTATCACAAGCCCCAAATTGTTTGTATGGATTCTCAAAGAGATGGAGGTTCGGTCATGAGACCACCACTATTCGATGAAACAAATAATGCATTTGGAAGGCTCATATGAGAGTTTTTCTCAAGTCCATATATGAACCTGTACAGGTAGGTTGAATCGCCCCCACTATGTCCAAGACTGTTAGCGTCGATACCACCACCACCAAAGCCAAAACCACAAAGCTCGTAGACAACGGACGACTTTGAGTTTATTGGGTGAAACTCAAAAGGTTTCAATGCCACCTCGGCAAATGAGTTTCAAAGGATCTCCACTGGTAAGACTTCTAAAAACGTATGACATTTTGGAGGTTTCCTACGAGGAACACAACTGTAGTAAAAAAGTCCAAGTTTCAAAGCTTAACTTCTCAATTTGAGACACTTAAGATGGAGAATACTGAGACTTTTAGTGATTTCGATACACGACTTAGTGATATAGTTAATTCATCCTTCACCCTAGGAATGAAATATAAGCATTTGGCCCTGCTTTGAAAAATATTGAGATATCTACCACAAAAGTTACAATCCAAGGTCATGACCATTGAAACAATTGTCGATGTCCAGAGTTTGAAGATAGAAGAACTAGTTGGGTCTCCTAACATATGAAATGAACCTTCGTCAACCCAAAAAAATTGTTTTACTTGTATTGAACATGGTCACTATTGCACGCATTGCAAGTATGCTAGGAAAGACTTGAACAATAAACTCCCTCATCTAGCTAATCAATCCAAGGCCTTAAATGACCAAGGGTACAATTTGACCAAGATGGTAAGATTGACTAGTGAGCCTTGGACTTTTCAATACATCACCTCCTAGAGGCTTACAAGCTAGGATCATGAAGAAACTCTCTTCTTGAAGATCAAAAGTATACTGGATTACCCCCGTAGAAAAAAGAGTAGCAGAAATTAGAAAACATGGAATGTTAAGCAAATCTAGGTAAAAAGTGAGGGTTTTGACAAACTCACCCCTTCAGGTATGTTTGGAAGCCCCCGGGACTACCAACGTGGTTGATATACCAAAGAATTAGGTGTGGTGAGAATGTGGTCATAAGGGCATACTCATGCATTGCATCTCACATACTTGTTATCTTTCATTTGTTTTTATATTATGGAAAACACAAAAAAGGATAAAAAAGAAAATGTCAAAAAGATTTTCTTTGCTGAATTTCTTTTTTTTAACATAAGTATCATGCTTAAACTGGAATTTTCCTATATTTAATCTCATTTCAAAGTTTGATGTATTATTATGTTATATATAGATTGCAATGATCAAAATTTCGTTTCATTGCATAGTTTGAGTGAGCTTAGAAACGAAAATATTTTGGTAATGTTTTATAAACAAATGGAAGCAAAAAAAAATTTAAAAATTTATTTACGAAACATTGGTCCAAACATGCTCAAACACCTCAAAACATAAAAAAATTGATATTTAATCAATAATTGGTTTTGATTTCTATGGAAGAGGAAACGTTTCGGACGTTTCAACCTTTTCGAAATGAAATTTAGTTTCTTGATAGAGGGATATAGAAATTAGTAATTATGCTTCCATGAGAATTTTTTTTGCTCTTCCTAAAAAAAAAAGGGCAAAAGCTAGAGGTAGAATTGCAATCTGTGGAGTTGTAGACCCAATCAACATCAAAATAAGCCCCGAGTTCTAACGAAGATGAGGAAACTAATCGACTTTAGTGCCCTATACCCCAAAGATTACAAAGAATGTGAATAACAACAGTCCAATGAATCGCGGTAGGTGAAACAACAAACTAACAATATGAACTACATAAGAGATGTATGGGCGAGTAATGGTAAGAAACACCAAACTGCCGACAGTAATGTGATAGAGTGTAGGATTTGATAATAGAATGTCAAGGAAGAGCAACGAAAATTAAGATCTAAGGGCGTCCCAACTATCAGCGTGTCAGACAAGTGGGCATGTTTTATAATATTTAAGGCATACTTGGTTTGAGAGAGGAGAAAACCTTTACGAGAAGAGGCAACCTTAATATCCAAGAAATACTGACGCAAACCCAAATTCTTTATTTCAAAATTGTCATACAATTGGGTCTTCAATAACAAGATACCTATAATATCATCACTAGTAATGATCATATCATTAACATATAATAAAAATATAATAGAACCTGGGGAAGAAGAGCGCATAAAGAGAACAAAGTGATGGTCACTAGCACGAAAACCCGAGTCACAGATGACAAAAAGAAAATTGGCAAATTATACCTAGAAGCCTATTTAAGGATATATTATAATGCATTCCGTAATCTATCCACCTCACGAGGAATATGGGGCAAATCTGGAGGAGGAGCCATAAAAAACTCTCCAGTGAAATCTCCCATGATAAAGGCATTTTCCACAACCATCTGAGAAAGACTATTGATGAATTAAAGCCATTGCAATCATTGTGCAAACATGGTCATCTTAGCAACAGAATCAAACAACTCTTCGCATTCGATGGCATATTTTTGAACAAATCCCTTGGCTACCAACCAGCCATATACTCGATGTTATTTAAGGGGTAAAGAGAACCAAATCACTTAGGTCTCCTGAGGCCTAGGCGACAAGTGAAAGCTTCATTGAAATGAGGCAAACAATATAGAAACCAAGCAAATATTTTGGTTTTGTTATTACTAAGTATCAAGTTTCAACTTCTCAAGTACTAAATATTCAAATGCAACCCAAAACATAAATATTTAAATTGAAACAAGCATCAATAATATCGCAAATCTTAACGTCAACCAAAACATTAACATTTAAATTTAAAAAAATGCCAAAAATATGTCATATCCTAACATTTGAAGCAAAAAAAAATCAAAATTAAATATCAAAAGGGGAGCAAAAACCTTACGCAAAAGTAGAGTTCCACCAACAATGACTCATTGAACACAAAACAGAGTTTCAGCTCCATCTTAGAAGATGAAGAGGAGGAGGAGAAGAACAAGAACACGCACCTGGTCTCATAGTTAATCGTTTTTTTGGAAGAGAAGAAAAAGAAGTTGGTCTAGGGAATCCCAGCCTCTAAATCATTTGTGAGGAAGAAAAAAAAAGTGGAGGAAGAGAAGAAGAAGGAGGAGAATAAGAAAAAACTTAGATAAATTAGGTCCTTAGGTAGTGACTTTAACCCTCACAACCAGGGTTACTAGGATCGGCAACACCATAGGCGACCCACGATCTGGGTCGATCAACCCCAAACGGGGTACGTTCGCGTCCCAGTTCGGTAAAAATAACACCCCCAAAGTTTTGCCCTAGCAACGAAGTACCCACCCCAAATCAATATTCCAGACCCAGTTGTAATTCAAAATTGTCACAAAATCCAGAAAAACATAGCAGACAAGTAGCCGCAAATAGACGTAAGAATATGGATGATGAAATAAATACCGACATATCTCAAGAAGCCTTTAAATCACCTTTGTCGCTGATTTCGCAACACCTTCGTCGCATCTTTGTTGCTGATTTTGCACCACCTTTGTCGCACCTTCGGCGTTGATTTCAAACCACCATCGTCAGTTTTTCAGATCATCTTTAACGAAAAGGAATGGCTCGGCATCCTGACCCTAAGGTTTTTTGAGATCTGATTTTTGAATGATGTTTGAAAGTTTGCTTCTTTCATGGCAGACTCCAGCACTGGTTGTGTTTGGTATCGTGTACGGTGTTGGACCATAAGAAGGGTTAAAAGAAAGAACTTCTTTTTAAGGTGGGACTCACCAGTCACCACACAAAAATATTTATAAAAAAAATGGTAAACTGAAGCCCTAGGGCCTGCTGCCTGGAGGCTTTTTTTGGGTTAAAAGAATGAACTTCTTTTTAAGGTGGGACCACACAAAAATATTTTTAAAAAAAGGTAACATGAAGCCCTAGGGCTTGCTGCTTGCCACCTGAAAGTTTTTAAAAAAAGCCTGCTCCTGCCGCCTAGGTCTCCTCAGCCAAAAAAGTGACCAATAGACACACAATAATGACTGCCAAGTTGATTAGGAAAAGTAAAAAATTGTTTTAGAAACCAAACCACTCTGGTAAGGTTTCTTTAGGTCGATAGAATTAAAATATTGAAAACTACCAAATGTATAAAATATTAACTCACCATGTGTGTATAGATGCACACTTATATATAATTTCTTACAAAAGTAAAAAAGAACCAAATAAGTTTTCAAAACAAACCAAGTAAGTTTTCAAAACGAACCATGACCCCAATTAGCGTACCGAATAAGTCTATCCCTCCCGTACCGCGTACCGCAAAAAATAACGTACCATGCACCCGTACTCGTACCACATACCAAAACAACCCGCGATCTAGGTAGCCCTGCTAACGACCTTCAATTCTCAATCAATTTAATTGTAGAAATTTTAGGGTTAGACATATATATGGATCAAGTGGCAATTAGATGTTATGGCATGTCCAATTTATGATCCAATTGATCAAATCTAAAGGCTCATAATAAACAGCAATGCTCGTTTCACCTAGGACACTTCAAGCTCGCCTGAACTTGCTTCTCACTGGCGATCGCCTAGGCGCGCTTTTAATAACACTACTTATTCCATTCCACAAAACCATCAGATTTGGTGTTAATTTTATAAACTTAATTACAATCAACTATGCATTTGCCAGAAGGTAATGACACAAAGGGTAATTTTATGTAATGCCGCAAGTTCCTCATAGACAGTCTGTTTTCAAAGGAGATCAAGAACAATCTTCTTATAAGAGATTGGTTTAGAGAGAGAGTTGATAGAAGCTAAGAAAGAACAAATTTAATTGAATAATAAGAGTGGGAGAAACAAAACCAGTTTGGACCAGAATGAGGTCACTAAAGATAGAAAGGAACGCGATCCACATTATCAGATCCTGATTGACGGGCAATAAACGGGTAGGGAGTCCCTTCTTCCGTAGAAGAGAGAGATGGAGTCCCGCAAACATAGGTATGTACCATAGGAGGATGATTGGCAAGCAAATTAGAAGAGGAAGGCACATGACAAAGTCGTATCACCATCAGAGGCAATATCAACTGAAAATAGATCAATGTAAATGAGATCAATTTTTTTTCAAATGTGAAGAACTAGAAGGATAACAAAGAAGGGAATATACTCCATGTAAACAACATGACGATAGACATAGAATTTATGTGTAATAAGATCATAGCAATGATACCATTTTTGACCCTCATCATAATCAAGAAAAACACATAAAATTGAACAAGCAGAAAACTTAGTACGAAAAGCACTAGGAAGCAAAACAAAATAGGCACATCTAAATACAAATAAGGAAAAATAATTAGGAGACTTCCCGCACAATTTTTCAAAGGAAGAGACTCCAGAAGTGAGGACAATGGGAATACAGTTAATCCGATGAACCATAATAATAACTGTTTCCCCCTAAAAAGAACTTGAAACATTGGCAAAAAGCAAGAGAGAGCACGTTGTCTTCATAATATGTTAGTGTTTAAGCTCTGCTACACCGTTTAATTTAGGTGTGTTCAGTACTGGAAGATTTAAAAACAGTGCCATCAGATTTTAACAAATCACGAAAGGAATTAAATGAGCATTCTCCTCCTTCATCACATCGAAAGAATTTAATAATAGATGAATATTGAGTACGTATCATGGCATAAAAAACAGTGACTACAGAAAAGAATTTTGAACGATGTTTCATTAGGTACACCCAACAGTATCACAGATATAATCAAGAATGAAAGAGATATAATATATGGATCCTCCTTTTATGGGGATAGGAACAGGTCCTCATACATTAGAATGAACAAGATCAAAGAGGATAACAGAGCTAATAACACTTTTATTAAAAAGTAATGCAGGGAATTAGCCAACTTGTTTTCCCTACAAATGAAAATATCATGACACTCTAAGTTGGGCTAAAATATTTTAAACGAGAATGGAAAATATGACCAATGCGAGAATGTCACAAATAAAAACTAGAAGATTGTGGATCGAATGAAAAGAACAAACCATA
>CAUOFW020007996.1:0-19103 GCA_963454935.2 Ilex paraguariensis | reverse complement strand
ACTTTAGTTCCTAATGTTTTAAAGAATGCACGTCAAGTGTGGTCACGTAAGATGCACGTGACGATCTCCATTAGTAATTCCAACTGTCGTTTTTTATTAGATTAAAGTGACATAAATTGAGAAGTTGAAGGATCAAATTGACGCAATTAAAAGATTTAGGGCCTAACTAACACAAAGTGCATACTTTGGGACCAAAAATCTATTTTTACTCTTTTTTTTTTTTTTGGCAATTACTTTTTGTGGGTATTCTATGCCTATAATGTTCAAACTATGACATTTCTGTTAATTAAATTTTAAACTTTGTAATGTTAATTGAGCTTTTAAACTATCTAATTGTGTTAATTGAGTTTTTTTGTCTGTCTACATTAGATTTTCTAACCAAAAGTGGCGAAGTGTGCCATGTGACACAAATAAGTAAACATATGGCCCTCAAACTACGATTCTCATGCCAATTGAGCTCCTGAACTTTTTTTTTTTTTGTCAATTAAGCCCTTGAACTCTCTAATTATATTAATTGAGCCCTTATTTTTTTTGTATCATATGGTCACGTCAGTGACACACTCTAATAAAGGCAGACAGAAGAGCTCAATTGACATAATTAGAGAATTCAGGAGCTAAATTGATAAAAAAATTAAAAACTTAATTGATATAAACATCATAATTTGAAAGTCATGTATCTCTACAATGTGGAAAGAGGTTTCCAATCAAGAAAGTGCTATGCATTTTCCATCTAAACCCTGAAGTTACTAAGAAGTGGAGATTTAAGAGACATAGGGGTGGCTAGGGCCTTTCACACTGGCTACGTGTGAAATTAAAAGCCACAAGAAATGTCATGGGGATTTCGGAGAAGACGACATTTTTAGTCCTTGTCGGAACTAAGTTGCTAAGAAAAATTCATCCAAACACAAAGTCCCTAAGAAATGGAGATTAAGAAACATGTGGATTTCAAGACTTAAACCATCACACCGTGTTTTTTTTTGGTGGCATATTGAATTAAGAATTAATATTATGTATTTTTTATCAATTTAGTTCTTATTGTATCAATTTTATTAATTTAATCACTAAAGTAATCAATTTCTGTCACTTTGAATTCTACATAAATGAAATGTTAAGTTTTTTTTACAGAAGTGACCACATATCATTTTTTTTAAATTAATCACGTGCTCGACAGGGTGTGTGTGTGTGTGTGTGTGTGTGTAAGTTAATCAGACAGCTAATATTAACACCCCAAATTTAATAGGAAAAAAGAGACCTCTAAGGGTATGTTTGGACTACCAATGTGTTTTTGGTCCAATGGTAGTCATTACCTTATGAAGGTTTTGTCTTCTTAAGGTCAAGGGTTCAAGTCTCTTTCCCTCCTCCCCTCTCCCTCCCCCAAAAAAATTAAAAAAAAAAAAAAAGAGTATGTTTGGGATATCTTTTTAAAAGTACTTCTAAAACTTCTCACTTTTTATAAGTACGTTAAAAAAAAATAGTGTTTAATTTAAACTCGTCCGTATTTTAATTATTGAACTCAAGTTGCACTTTATTAGGTATAAAAGTTAGGGAAAATCATTATTAGAGAGGGTTGAAATAATATATTTACAAACTTCTTAGCTAATTCAATTGATTGTGTTAGTTTTTTTCAATAGTTTTAAATATTCTTCATTATTTATTTAAATATATTACTGTCACCAAATTTATACCATGTCCCCAAATTCTAACGTTATATGTTTTTGTAATTTTTTGTTTTCTCAGTACGTAACACTTATTTATTATTATTAGCAATGCACGTGAATCTATTTAATAATATTTATAAAAAAAAAATAAATTATATGTATAATTAAATTGAATAATAAATTATGTAATTTTAATTATTGCCAAATCTAAAAATCGTCATTATCGAGTATTTGCACATCTAATTAAATTATAAATTTATTACATTTTTGTCATAAAAATTAATTAAATTACAATATTATTGTTTGTATTGTGATAATATGATATTGTTGTATACCAAAAAATCAATTATAATGTATATTGGATAGTAGAATAAAAGAATATAGATTGAACTTTATTTCTTAATATAAATATAGACATAGAAATAGAAAATCTTATGCAAGTGTACTACTAATAAATGAGTCCAAAAGAATTTAAAAATCAAATACGGTTAATAAAAGATTCTAAAAAAACTTAGAAGACAAATATATAAAGAAAATAAAAATAGAATGAAAGTAATATAGAATTTAAAAGTCAAATATTGTTAATTAAAGAGTTTCAAAGAACTTAAAAATTAAATAAATATAAGAAATAAAAATTAAAGAAAACTAATATATGGGTATTATTGACTTTATAATAAAAGCTATGGATAAAATAGAAAATGAAATTTTTTGAACAAATGTTGATATTTATAAGTAAGTATAGATATAGATATAGATAAATGCATATGAATTACGAATAGAGTAATTCTAATATAGCTATATTATGATTGAAGAAAAAAATACCAAAAAAAGAAAAAGATAAAACTCATATAGATGGATACCCCCGTACTTTGCATATATGCTCAA
The DNA here is from genome assembly GCA_963454935.2 of Ilex paraguariensis. Taxonomy (NCBI): domain Eukaryota; kingdom Viridiplantae; phylum Streptophyta; class Magnoliopsida; order Aquifoliales; family Aquifoliaceae; genus Ilex; species Ilex paraguariensis. The sequence goes on along the minus strand of CAUOFW020007996.1, from coordinate 16,560 downwards.
CAAAGTGTTACTTATATGACGATTGTCGTGAAGACAAATTTCAATGAAGAGATGAAGAAAATTCAACTTTAATAATCAAAGTTCCATAAATTTAAACTAAAAATGCATATAACTATGTACCCAATTAGAACTAACATAGCCATTGTACCATCGAGGTTCAACTAAAAAAAAATTAGAACTAACATAACGATAGTCTCAATAAATATTTACTTAGAAGTCAATTTACTCTATATTGCATTACAAATAAATTTAGTATTCGGGCTAGCTGCAGGTTAGGTTTGGTAACCCAAGATTAAAATTTTAGTCCAAACATAAGATTTGAGGGTCCTTTGAACTATTTTTCCCAAATCCTAGACATAAATCCCTCTCAAACCCACTTAACAACACAGGACCTAAGAGTGTAAAATGAGAATTTAAAAAAAATTTAGGATATAAAGTGTAAAAAGTCCAAATAATTATATATCTACAATGTGGAAAGAGGTATTTCATCAAGAAGCTATGAAATTTCCATTTAAACCCAGAATTTCCATCCCACTGTCTACGGCTACGTGTGAAATTAAAAGACAACATTTTGAGTACTTATTATTAGTCCCTACATTTTTAGTTCTTGTCGTAACCAAATTGCTAAGAAAAATTCATCTAAACACAAAGTCTCTAAGAAATGGAGATTAAGAAACATGTAGCTTGCACGACTTATCACATCACACTGTTATTTTTCAGTGTTATATTGAATTAAGAATTAATACTATGTATTTTTTATTAATTTAGTTCTTATTGTATCAATTTTATCAATTTGATCACTGAAGTAATCAATTTCTGTCACTTTGATCCCTACATAGATGAAATGTCAAGTTTTTTTGACAAAAGTGACCACATGCCATTTTTTTAAGATGATATCACATGCCCAACAAGGGTGTGTGTATATGTGTTTATCTATTTATACTACTAATAAAAGAATCTTAGATTAAAAAATTTTAAATCTCTATTTTACCCTTATAAAAGATTGTAAAGACCACTTTATCCTTTCATAATTAAATATCTAAATTACTATCATATCCTTATATATTTAAATCTCCAAAATAACTATAACATCTCTTTTAATTATTTATTTTCTATGTATAAATATTATTTTTTGATTAACTATATTACTCTTAAAAAAATGCATCATTATATTTTCAATAAATTGTTTGAAAAAACTCCATCTTTCTAATATTAATCATCATCTTATATATATATATATATATATATATATATATATATATATATATATATATATATATATATATAATATATATATATATTATTTTTCATCAAAAAGTTGAACCCTTTCATTTTTAAGATAAAAAATAATCATATATATAATTTTTTAAAATCAATTTATGTTATATCAATATAATTCTTCAATCACAATAAATTTAGGATAAATTACACTGACAGTCTTGTAGATTAGTCTAATTACATGGACACTCCCTCAATTTTCTGGAATTACACTGATACCCCTTGTTAGGTCTTGTCCCTTAACAAATATAATAACAAATGCGATTTTTCATAATTACCTTTATCATACATCATTTTTTTACTTATCATTCTCTCATATATTTAAATACTAATAAATGGGTCATTTTTGGGTGAAATCCATCAAACATGAAATTAACACGATCAACCCGTTTTATTTGATCGTGTCGAATTTTCTCTATTTTTTCATTTGTATGTTAACACGAACAACACAGAATTGCAATGATTCATATGTTTAACTGATATTATAAAAATAAAATATTAATTATTTGATGTTGATTATTAAACACTAACATAATTATTGTATAAAAAAGATATTTTTATTCATTATTATTGCTATGTTTATTAAGTTAATTTTTAGTTTATAGAAAAAGAATGAGAATGGATTCAATTAAGTAATAATAGAACCTTAGACTTAAATCTTAACGTTAAATTTTTTCATTTAAAGTTTATATGAGTCAACACGAATACGAACACACCTGTACGGGTAGCCCAGCGGTGTGGAGTTGAACCCAGACAAATCATAGACCCAGGACGTCAAGGGTTTGACTCTCGCCGGTGTTTCTCGGACTTAATTGATTCATGTGGTTTGCAGGTAATTGCAAGTATCCGGGGTTTACTCTCGCAAAAATGGGTACAAAGTGGTCTTATCTTGGAGAGGTTCCACGATGAATGTGAACACGAACACAATATAAAAATAAATAGGCTAGCCTAATTTTATCTAGGGGGTAATATGAGTATTAAAGTATAAATAGTTGATGATATAATCACTTTTTTGACATTGCCAATAACGATGATAACCATAGAGATACTTTGTGAAATGAGTAGGTAAATAGTAAGGGATGTCAGTGTAATTTCAAAAAAATTGAGGGTGTCTGTGTAATTAGACCAATGTACAGGGATGTCAGTGTAATTTATCCTAAACTTTATAAGTTGTACTAAGTTTTTTTTTTTTTATATAAAAATAAATATCGTAGTGTATTTCTAAATAAAACTTGAATTCTTTAGAATTTTAAGATATTTGATAATATAAATTATAGAGTAGTATATTAAATCTTATTCCAATTGACCTAACTTATTTTTAATTGCAATAAGGTTCAAATGTAATTAGTACATTAACAATTACTTTTATTTTATTCAATGAATTATAATTGAAATCCTAATTAAATGAATTTCAAGAAATTTAATTTCTCAAACATCACTAAAAAAATCAAACTTAATAACAAAATTCTAAAAATATAGGACTTTAACTATTTTTTTTATTTTTTTATAGTTAGAACAAAGAATTTTGGGAATATATAAAATTTTCATAATCTTAAGCAATAAAAAATTAAAATTTGTAAATTTGACATGATATTTAATTCAAATACATATATAGCTAATATATTTTATTAATTTTTGTATACGAAAATTATTCACGTGCAACGCACGTAGTACATTTCTAGTATACACAAAAAAGGGGTAATTATTGAAATGAAACCCCAAATCATGACCGATATAAAGCTAGATTAACAATTTATACTTAGAATTTGTACATCTCTTATGGAGAAATACCGATCCTTCGCATATCAATCCACAAACTCAAACAGAACATGTGTGTGTGTGTGTTAGCACACAAAATGCTCAATATTCTAACCTCCAAAACGATCAATTTAAACATATTGGAGAAAATCTATAATATTCATAGAGCCAATTAAATCGAGCTACAATCGCTCCCAGTACATTCCAACACAAATATAAACTTAAGACTTACCCAAGAGTACAAGAATTACATGCCAAAAGCCACTCCATAACATCATTACTACTTCCAAAACAGACGACAATCTTTGTAAACAAATGCATATATCACCAACAAAACACACAGCCAAATTCAAGACAGTTCGAAAGTATATCTCATTTCCATAACCTTTCTTATGACCTGTAAAATTGTTAAAGATGAGCCGTCACCCAGTAACGAAAAATAATATTCAAAAGTTCCAATTCAAATCCTATGCAAAGAACAAAGGGAATGATGTCGGTGGGCTATGATGCAATTCAATGAGACAATCCCACAAGAAGTACATAGTATATGGCCATCAATGTATCTCAACTTATCAAATTCCTCAACAAATATTCAATCCACATTCTATCACATCCTTCGTGGTTTCATGTCCATTGTTCATTAGGGGAATGCTTTGCTAGTTTTAGAGACATACTTAAACTTAATTGTGAGAATTGTGAGAGAAAATGACTTAAATAAAATTAATGCTTTGTTTAGTAGGATGAAAAAAAATGAAGGGTGAAAAGTTGAAGAGATAGATAAAACATCATGTTTGATAAGAAAGAAAAATATGAATGATAAAAAATTAGATGGAGTATTTGTCCTTCAAACTACCAAAATCAATCCCTCCAACTTTTGGAGGAAAAATGGATGAAAAATTAGTTATGTGTTTTGAAGTATTTATCCTTTAATATATGCATATATCATATTTATCTATTACATATTTTGTATACATTAATTTAATATATAAATATAATGATAAAATAAGCATCTATAATTTTTCTATCTTTTCACTATTTTATCCTACCAAATACCAAAAAAAAAAAAAAAACAAACAAACAAATCAATCATTTATATTTTCCATCCTTCTTACCAAACACAAAGGAGGGAAGTAATGATTCTTTCCTTGATGAATAAAAAATGTATCACTCTCACTTTTTATCCTTTCATTTTTTTATTCACCCCACAAACACACTATAAGTTTAACAATTATAGTTCGGGGGGGGGGGGGGGGGGGGGGGGGGGGGGGGGGGGGGGGGGGGGGGGGGGAGGGGGGGGGGGGGGGGGGGGGGGGGGGGGGGGGGGGGGGGGGGGGGGGGGGGGGGGGGGGGGGGGGGGGGGGGGTGGGGGGGGGGGTGGGGGTGGGGGGGGGGGGGGGGGGGGGGGGGGGGGGGGGGGGGGGGGGGGGGGGGGGGGGTGGGGGGGGGGGGGGGGGGGGGGGGGGGGGGGGGGGTGGGGGGGGGGGGGGGGGGGTGGGGGGTGGGGGGGGGGGGGGGGGGGGGGGGGGGGGGGGGGGGGGGGGGGGGGGGGGGTGGGGGGGGGGGGGTGGGGTGGGGGGGGGGGGGGGGGGGGGGGGGGGGGGGGGGGTGGGGGGGGGGGGGGGGGGGGGGGGGGGGGGGGGGGGGGGGGTGGGGGGGGGGGGGGTGGGGGGGGGGGGGGGTGGGGGGGGGGGGGGGGGGGGTGGGGGGGGGGGGGGGGGGGGGTGGGGGGGGGGGGGGGGGGGGGGGGGGGGGGGGGGGGGGGGGGGGGGGGGGGGGGGGGGGGGGGGGGGGGGGGGGGGGGGGGGGGGGGGGGGGGGGGGGGGGGGGGGGGGGGGGGGGGGGGGGGGGGGGGGGGGGGTGGGGGGGGGGGGGGGGGGGGGGGGGGGGGGGGGGGGGGGGGGGGGGGGGGGGGGGGGGGGGGGGGGGGGGGGTGGGGGGGGGGGGGGGGGGGGGGGGGGGGGGGGGGGGGGGGGGGGGGGGGGGGGGGGGGGGGGGGGGGGGGGGGGGGGGGGGGGGGGGGGGGGGGGGGGGGGGGGGGGGGGGGGGGGGGGGGGGGGGGGGGGGGGGGGGGGGGGGGGGGGGGGGGGGGGGGGGGGGGGGGGGGGGGGGGGGGGGGGGGGGGGGGGGGGGGGGGGGGGGGGGGGGGGGGGGGGGGGGGGGGGGGGGGGGGGGGGGGGGGGGGGGGGGGGGGGGGGGGGGGGGGGGGGGGGGGGGGGGGGGGGGGGGGGGGGGGGGGGGGGGGGGGGGGGGGGGGGGGGGGGGGGGGGGGGGGGGGGGGGGGGGGGGGGGGGGGGGGGGGGGGGGGGGGGGGGGGGGGGGGGGGGGGGGGGGGGGGGGGGGGGGGGGGGGGGGGGGGGGGGGGGGGGGGGGGGGGGGGGGGGGGGGGGGGGGGGGGGGGGGGGGGGGGGGGGGGGGGGGGGGGGGGGGGGGGGGGGGGGGGGGGGGGGGGGGGGGGGGGGGGGGGGGGGGGGGGGGGGGGGGGGGGGGGGGGGGGGGGGGGGGGGGGGGGGGGGGGGGGGGGGGGGGGGGGGGGGGGGGGGGGGGGGGGGGGGGGGGGGGGGGGGGGGGGGGGGGGGGGGGGGGGGGGGGGGGGGGGGGGGGGGGGGGGGGGGGGGGGGGGGGGGGGGGGGGGGGGGGGGGGGGGGGGGGGGGGGGGGGGGGGGGGGGGGGGGGGGGGGGGGGGGGGGGGGGGGGGGGGGGGGGGGGGGGGGGGGGGGGGGGGGGGGGGGGGGGGGGGGGGGGGGGGGGGGGGGGGGGGGGGGGGGGGGGGGGGGGGGGGGGGGGGGGGGGGGGGGGGGGGGGGGGGGGGGGGGGGGGGGGGGGGGGGGGGGGGGGGGGGGGGGGGGGGGGGGGGGGGGGGGGGGGGGGGGGGGGGGGGGGGGGGGGGGGGGGGGGGGGGGGGGGGGGGGGGGGGGGGGGGGGGGGGGGGGGGGGGGGGGGGGGGGGGGGGGGGGGGGGGGGGGGGGGGGGGGGGGGGGGGGGGGGGGGGGGGGGGGGGGGGGGGGGGGGGGGGGGGGGGGGGGGGGGGGGGGGGGGGGGGGGGGGGGGGGGGGGGGGGGGGGGGGGGGGGGGGGGGGGGGGGGGGGGGGGGGGGGGGGGGGGGGGGGGGGGGGGGGGGGGGGGGGGGGGGGGGGGGGGGGGGGGGGGGGGGGGGGGGGGGGGGGGGGGGGGGGGGGGGGGGGGGGGGGGGGGGGGGGGGGGGGGGGGGGGGGGGGGGGGGGGGGGGGGGGGGGGGGGGGGGGGGGGGGGGGGGGGGGGGGGGGGGGGGGGGGGGGGGGGGGGGGGGGGGGGGGGGGGGGGGGGGGGGGGGGGGGGGGGGGGGGGGGGGGGGGGGGGGGGGGGGGGGGGGGGGGGGGGGGGGGGGGGGGGGGGGGGGGGGGGGGGGGGGGGGGGGGGGGGGGGGGGGGGGGGGGGGGGGGGGGGGGGGGGGGGGGGGGGGGGGGGGGGGGGGGGGGGGGGGGGGGGGGGGGGGGGGGGGGGGGGGGGGGGGGGGGGGGGGGGGGGGGGGGGGGGGGGGGGGGGGGGGGGGGGGGGGGGGGGGGGGGGGGGGGGGGGGGGGGGGGGGGGGGGGGGGGGGGGGGGGGGGGGGGGGGGGGGGGGGGGGGGGGGGGGGGGGGGGGGGGGGGGGGGGGGGGGGGGGGGGGGGGGGGGGGGGGGGGGGGGGGGGGGGGGGGGGGGGGGGGGGGGGGGGGGGGGGGGGGGGGGGGGGGGGGGGGGGGGGGGGGGGGGGGGGGGGGGGGGGGGGGGGGGGGGGGGGGGGGGGGGGGGGGGGGGGGGGGGGGGGGGGGGGGGGGGGGGGGGGGGGGGGGGGGGGGGGGGGGGGGGGGGGGGGGGGGGGGGGGGGGGGGGGGGGGGGGGGGGGGGGGGGGGGGGGGGGGGGGGGGGGGGGGGGGGGGGGGGGGGGGGGGGGGGGGGGGGGGGGGGGGGGGGGGGGGGGGGGGGGGGGGGGGGGGGGGGGGGGGGGGGGGGGGGGGGGGGGGGGGGGGGGGGGGGGGGGGGGGGGGGGGGGGGGGGGGGGGGGGGGGGGGGGGGGGGGGGGGGGGGGGGGGGGGGGGGGGGGGGGGGGGGGGGGGGGGGGGGGGGGGGGGGGGGGGGGGGGGGGGGGGGGGGGGGGGGGGGGGGGGGGGGGGGGGGGGGGGGGGGGGGGGGGGGGGGGGGGGGGGGGGGGGGGGGGGGGGGGGGGGGGGGGGGGGGGGGGGGGGGGGGGGGGGGGGGGGGGGGGGGGGGGGGGGGGGGGGGGGGGGGGGGGGGGGGGGGGGGGGGGGGGGGGGGGGGGGGGGGGGGGGGGGGGGGGGGGGGGGGGGGGGGGGGGGGGGGGGGGGGGGGGGGGGGGGGGGGGGGGGGGGGGGGGGGGGGGGGGGGGGGGGGGGGGGGGGGGGGGGGGGGGGGGGGGGGGGGGGGGGGGGGGGGGGGGGGGGGGGGGGGGGGGGGGGGGGGGGGGGGGGGGGGGGGGGGGGGGGGGGGGGGGGGGGGGGGGGGGGGGGGGGGGGGGGGGGGGGGGGGGGGGGGGGGGGGGGGGGGGGGGGGGGGGGGGGGGGGGGGGGGGGGGGGGGGGGGGGGGGGGGGGGGGGGGGGGGGGGGGGGGGGGGGGGGGGGGGGGGGGGGGGGGGGGGGGGGGGGGGGGGGGGGGGGGGGGGGGGGGGGGGGGGGGGGGGGGGGGGGGGGGGGGGGGGGGGGGGGGGGGGGGGGGGGGGGGGGGGGGGGGGGGGGGGGGGGGGGGGGGGGGGGGGGGGGGGGGGGGGGGGGGGGGGGGGGGGGGGGGGGGGGGGGGGGGGGGGGGGGGGGGGGGGGGGGGGGGGGGGGGGGGGGGGGGGGGGGGGGGGGGGGGGGGGGGGGGGGGGGGGGGGGGGGGGGGGGGGGGGGGGGGGGGGGGGGGGGGGGGGGGGGGGGGGGGGGGGGGGGGGGGGGGGGGGGGGGGGGGGGGGGGGGGGGGGGGGGGGGGGGGGGGGGGGGGGGGGGGGGGGGGGGGGGGGGGGGGGGGGGGGGGGGGGGGGGGGGGGGGGGGGGGGGGGGGGGGGGGGGGGGGGGGGGGGGGGGGGGGGGGGGGGGGGGGGGGGGGGGGGGGGGGGGGGGGGGGGGGGGGGGGGGGGGGGGGGGGGGGGGGGGGGGGGGGGGGGGGGGGGGGGGGGGGGGGGGGGGGGGGGGGGGGGGGGGGGGGGGGGGGGGGGGGGGGGGGGGGGGGGGGGGGGGGGGGGGGGGGGGGGGGGGGGGGGGGGGGGGGGGGGGGGGGGGGGGGGGGGGGGGGGGGGGGGGGGGGGGGGGGGGGGGGGGGGGGGGGGGGGGGGGGGGGGGGGGGGGGGGGGGGGGGGGGGGGGGGGGGGGGGGGGGGGGGGGGGGGGGGGGGGGGGGGGGGGGGGGGGGGGGGGGGGGGGGGGGGGGGGGGGGGGGGGGGGGGGGGGGGGGGGGGGGGGGGGGGGGGGGGGGGGGGGGGGGGGGGGGGGGGGGGGGGGGGGGGGGGGGGGGGGGGGGGGGGGGGGGGGGGGGGGGGGGGGGGGGGGGGGGGGGGGGGGGGGGGGGGGGGGGGGGGGGGGGGGGGGGGGGGGGGGGGGGGGGGGGGGGGGGGGGGGGGGGGGGGGGGGGGGGGGGGGGGGGGGGGGGGGGGGGGGGGGGGGGGGGGGGGGGGGGGGGGGGGGGGGGGGGGGGGGGGGGGGGGGGGGGGGGGGGGGGGGGGGGGGGGGGGGGGGGGGGGGGGGGGGGGGGGGGGGGGGGGGGGGGGGGGGGGGGGGGGGGGGGGGGGGGGGGGGGGGGGGGGGGGGGGGGGGGGGGGGGGGGGGGGGGGGGGGGGGGGGGGGGGGGGGGGGGGGGGGGGGGGGGGGGGGGGGGGGGGGGGGGGGGGGGGGGGGGGGGGGGGGGGGGGGGGGGGGGGGGGGGGGGGGGGGGGGGGGGGGGGGGGGGGGGGGGGGGGGGGGGGGGGGGGGGGGGGGGGGGGGGGGGGGGGGGGGGGGGGGGGGGGGGGGGGGGGGGGGGGGGGGGGGGGGGGGGGGGGGGGGGGGGGGGGGGGGGGGGGGGGGGGGGGGGGGGGGGGGGGGGGGGGGGGGGGGGGGGGGGGGGGGGGGGGGGGGGGGGGGGGGGGGGGGGGGGGGGGGGGGGGGGGGGGGGGGGGGGGGGGGGGGGGGGGGGGGGGGGGGGGGGGGGGGGGGGGGGGGGGGGGGGGGGGGGGGGGGGGGGGGGGGGGGGGGGGGGGGGGGGGGGGGGGGGGGGGGGGGGGGGGGGGGGGGGGGGGGGGGGGGGGGGGGGGGGGGGGGGGGGGGGGGGGGGGGGGGGGGGGGGGGGGGGGGGGGGGGGGGGGGGGGGGGGGGGGGGGGGGGGGGGGGGGGGGGGGGGGGGGGGGGGGGGGGGGGGGGGGGGGGGGGGGGGGGGGGGGGGGGGGGGGGGGGGGGGGGGGGGGGGGGGGGGGGGGGGGGGGGGGGGGGGGGGGGGGGGGGGGGGGGGGGGGGGGGGGGGGGGGGGGGGGGGGGGGGGGGGGGGGGGGGGGGGGGGGGGGGGGGGGGGGGGGGGGGGGGGGGGGGGGGGGGGGGGGGGGGGGGGGGGGGGGGGGGGGGGGGGGGGGGGGGGGGGGGGGGGGGGGGGGGGGGGGGGGGGGGGGGGGGGGGGGGGGGGGGGGGGGGGGGGGGGGGGGGGGGGGGGGGGGGGGGGGGGGGGGGGGGGGGGGGGGGGGGGGGGGGGGGGGGGGGGGGGGGGGGGGGGGGGGGGGGGGGGGGGGGGGGGGGGGGGGGGGGGGGGGGGGGGGGGGGGGGGGGGGGGGGGGGGGGGGGGGGGGGGGGGGGGGGGGGGGGGGGGGGGGGGGGGGGGGGGGGGGGGGGGGGGGGGGGGGGGGGGGGGGGGGGGGGGGGGGGGGGGGGGGGGGGGGGGGGGGGGGGGGGGGGGGGGGGGGGGGGGGGGGGGGGGGGGGGGGGGGGGGGGGGGGGGGGGGGGGGGGGGGGGGGGGGGGGGGGGGGGGGGGGGGGGGGGGGGGGGGGGGGGGGGGGGGGGGGGGGGGGGGGGGGGGGGGGGGGGGGGGGGGGGGGGGGGGGGGGGGGGGGGGGGGGGGGGGGGGGGGGGGGGGGGGGGGGGGGGGGGGGGGGGGGGGGGGGGGGGGGGGGGGGGGGGGGGGGGGGGGGGGGGGGGGGGGGGGGGGGGGGGGGGGGGGGGGGGGGGGGGGGGGGGGGGGGGGGGGGGGGGGGGGGGGGGGGGGGGGGGGGGGGGGGGGGGGGGGGGGGGGGGGGGGGGGGGGGGGGGGGGGGGGGGGGGGGGGGGGGGGGGGGGGGGGGGGGGGGGGGGGGGGGGGGGGGGGGGGGGGGGGGGGGGGGGGGGGGGGGGGGGGGGGGGGGGGGGGGGGGGGGGGGGGGGGGGGGGGGGGGGGGGGGGGGGGGGGGGGGGGGGGGGGGGGGGGGGGGGGGGGGGGGGGGGGGGGGGGGGGGGGGGGGGGGGGGGGGGGGGGGGGGGGGGGGGGGGGGGGGGGGGGGGGGGGGGGGGGGGGGGGGGGGGGGGGGGGGGGGGGGGGGGGGGGGGGGGGGGGGGGGGGGGGGGGGGGGGGGGGGGGGGGGGGGGGGGGGGGGGGGGGGGGGGGGGGGGGGGGGGGGGGGGGGGGGGGGGGGGGGGGGGGGGGGGGGGGGGGGGGGGGGGGGGGGGGGGGGGGGGGGGGGGGGGGGGGGGGGGGGGGGGGGGGGGGGGGGGGGGGGGGGGGGGGGGGGGGGGGGGGGGGGGGGGGGGGGGGGGGGGGGGGGGGGGGGGGGGGGGGGGGGGGGGGGGGGGGGGGGGGGGGGGGGGGGGGGGGGGGGGGGGGGGGGGGGGGGGGGGGGGGGGGGGGGGGGGGGGGGGGGGGGGGGGGGGGGGGGGGGGGGGGGGGGGGGGGGGGGGGGGGGGGGGGGGGGGGGGGGGGGGGGGGGGGGGGGGGGGGGGGGGGGGGGGGGGGGGGGGGGGGGGGGGGGGGGGGGGGGGGGGGGGGGGGGGGGGGGGGGGGGGGGGGGGGGGGGGGGGGGGGGGGGGGGGGGGGGGGGGGGGGGGGGGGGGGGGGGGGGGGGGGGGGGGGGGGGGGGGGGGGGGGGGGGGGGGGGGGGGGGGGGGGGGGGGGGGGGGGGGGGGGGGGGGGGGGGGGGGGGGGGGGGGGGGGGGGGGGGGGGGGGGGGGGGGGGGGGGGGGGGGGGGGGGGGGGGGGGGGGGGGGGGGGGGGGGGGGGGGGGGGGGGGGGGGGGGGGGGGGGGGGGGGGGGGGGGGGGGGGGGGGGGGGGGGGGGGGGGGGGGGGGGGGGGGGGGGGGGGGGGGGGGGGGGGGGGGGGGGGGGGGGGGGGGGGGGGGGGGGGGGGGGGGGGGGGGGGGGGGGGGGGGGGGGGGGGGGGGGGGGGGGGGGGGGGGGGGGGGGGGGGGGGGGGGGGGGGGGGGGGGGGGGGGGGGGGGGGGGGGGGGGGGGGGGGGGGGGGGGGGGGGGGGGGGGGGGGGGGGGGGGGGGGGGGGGGGGGGGGGGGGGGGGGGGGGGGGGGGGGGGGGGGGGGGGGGGGGGGGGGGGGGGGGGGGGGGGGGGGGGGGGGGGGGGGGGGGGGGGGGGGGGGGGGGGGGGGGGGGGGGGGGGGGGGGGGGGGGGGGGGGGGGGGGGGGGGGGGGGGGGGGGGGGGGGGGGGGGGGGGGGGGGGGGGGGGGGGGGGGGGGGGGGGGGGGGGGGGGGGGGGGGGGGGGGGGGGGGGGGGGGGGGGGGGGGGGGGGGGGGGGGGGGGGGGGGGGGGGGGGGGGGGGGGGGGGGGGGGGGGGGGGGGGGGGGGGGGGGGGGGGGGGGGGGGGGGGGGGGGGGGGGGGGGGGGGGGGGGGGGGGGGGGGGGGGGGGGGGGGGGGGGGGGGGGGGGGGGGGGGGGGGGGGGGGGGGGGGGGGGGGGGGGGGGGGGGGGGGGGGGGGGGGGGGGGGGGGGGGGGGGGGGGGGGGGGGGGGGGGGGGGGGGGGGGGGGGGGGGGGGGGGGGGGGGGGGGGGGGGGGGGGGGGGGGGGGGGGGGGGGGGGGGGGGGGGGGGGGGGGGGGGGGGGGGGGGGGGGGGGGGGGGGGGGGGGGGGGGGGGGGGGGGGGGGGGGGGGGGGGGGGGGGGGGGGGGGGGGGGGGGGGGGGGGGGGGGGGGGGGGGGGGGGGGGGGGGGGGGGGGGGGGGGGGGGGGGGGGGGGGGGGGGGGGGGGGGGGGGGGGGGGGGGGGGGGGGGGGGGGGGGGGGGGGGGGGGGGGGGGGGGGGGGGGGGGGGGGGGGGGGGGGGGGGGGGGGGGGGGGGGGGGGGGGGGGGGGGGGGGGGGGGGGGGGGGGGGGGGGGGGGGGGGGGGGGGGGGGGGGGGGGGGGGGGGGGGGGGGGGGGGGGGGGGGGGGGGGGGGGGGGGGGGGGGGGGGGGGGGGGGGGGGGGGGGGGGGGGGGGGGGGGGGGGGGGGGGGGGGGGGGGGGGGGGGGGGGGGGGGGGGGGGGGGGGGGGGGGGGGGGGGGGGGGGGGGGGGGGGGGGGGGGGGGGGGGGGGGGGGGGGGGGGGGGGGGGGGGGGGGGGGGGGGGGGGGGGGGGGGGGGGGGGGGGGGGGGGGGGGGGGGGGGGGGGGGGGGGGGGGGGGGGGGGGGGGGGGGGGGGGGGGGGGGGGGGGGGGGGGGGGGGGGGGGGGGGGGGGGGGGGGGGGGGGGGGGGGGGGGGGGGGGGGGGGGGGGGGGGGGGGGGGGGGGGGGGGGGGGGGGGGGGGGGGGGGGGGGGGGGGGGGGGGGGGGGGGGGGGGGGGGGGGGGGGGGGGGGGGGGGGGGGGGGGGGGGGGGGGGGGGGGGGGGGGGGGGGGGGGGGGGGGGGGGGGGGGGGGGGGGGGGGGGGGGGGGGGGGGGGGGGGGGGGGGGGGGGGGGGGGGGGGGGGGGGGGGGGGGGGGGGGGGGGGGGGGGGGGGGGGGGGGGGGGGGGGGGGGGGGGGGGGGGGGGGGGGGGGGGGGGGGGGGGGGGGGGGGGGGGGGGGGGGGGGGGGGGGGGGGGGGGGGGGGGGGGGGGGGGGGGGGGGGGGGGGGGGGGGGGGGGGGGGGGGGGGGGGGGGGGGGGGGGGGGGGGGGGGGGGGGGGGGGGGGGGGGGGGGGGGGGGGGGGGGGGGGGGGGGGGGGGGGGGGGGGGGGGGGGGGGGGGGGGGGGGGGGGGGGGGGGGGGGGGGGGGGGGGGGGGGGGGGGGGGGGGGGGGGGGGGGGGGGGGGGGGGGGGGGGGGGGGGGGGGGGGGGGGGGGGGGGGGGGGGGGGGGGGGGGGGGGGGGGGGGGGGGGGGGGGGGGGGGGGGGGGGGGGGGGGGGGGGGGGGGGGGGGGGGGGGGGTGGGGGGGGGGGGGGGGGGGGGGGGGGGGGGGGGGGGGGGGGGGGGGGGGGGGGGGGGGGGGGGGGGGGGGGGGGGGGGGGGGGGGGGGGGGGGGGGGGGGGGGGGGGGGGGGGGGGGGGGGGGGGGGGGGGGGGGGGGGGGGGGGGGGGGGGGGGGGGGGGGGGGGGGGGGGGGGGGGGGGGGGGGGGGGGGGGGGGGGGGGGGGGGGGGGGGGGGGGGGGGGGGGGGGGGGGGGGGGGGGGGGGGGGGGGGGGGGGGGGGGGGGGGGGGGGGGGGGGGGGGGGGGGGGGGGGGGGGGGGGGGGGGGGGGGGGGGGGGGGGGGGGGGGGGGGGGGGGGGGGGGGGGGGGGGGGGGGGGGGGGGGGGGGGGGGGGGGGGGGGGGGGGGGGGGGGGGGGGGGGGGGGGGGGGGGGGGGTGGGGGGGGGGGGGGGGGGGGGGGGGGGGGGGGGGGGGGGGGGGGGGGGGGGGGGGGGGGGGGGGGGGGGGGGGGGGGGGGGGGGGGGGGGGGGGGGGGGGGGGGGGGGGGGGGGGGGGGGGGGGGGGGGGGGGGGGGGGGGGGGGGGGGGGGGGGGGGGGGGGGGGGGGGGGGGGGGGGGGGGGGGGGGGGGGGGGGGGGGGGGGTGGGGGGGGGGGGGGGGGGGGGGGGGGGGGTGGGGGGGGGGGGGGGGGGGGGGGGGGGGGGGGGGGGGGGGGGGGGGGGGGGGGGGGGGGGGGGGGGGGGGGGGGGGGGGGGGGGGGGGGGGGGGGGGGGGGGGGGGGGGGGGGGGGGGGGGGGGGGGGGGGGGGGGGGGGGGGGGGGGGGGGGGGGGGGGGGGGGGGGGGGGGGGGGGGGGGGGGGGGGGGGGGGGGGGGGGGGGGGGGGGGGGGGGGGGGGGGGGGGGGGGGGGGGGGGGGGGGGGGGGGGGGGGGGGGGGGGGGGGGGGGGGGGGGGGGGGGGGGGGGGGGGGGGGGGGGGGGGGGGGGGGGGGGGGGGGGGGGGGGGGGGGGGGGGGGGGGGGGGGGGGGGGGGGGGGGGGGGGGGGGGGGGGGGGGGGGGGGGGGGGGGGGGGGGGGGGGGGGTGGGGGGGGGGGGGGGGGGGGGGGGGGGGGGGGGGGGGGGGGGGGGGGGGGGGGGGGGGGGGGGGGGGGGGGGGGGGGGGGGGGGGGGGGGGGGGGGGGGGGGGGGGGGGGGGGGGGGGGGGGGGGGGGGGGGGGGGGGGGGGGGGGGGGGGGGGGGGGGGGGGGGGGGGGGGGGGGGGGGGGGGGGGGGGGGGGGGGGGGGGGGGGGGGGGGGGGGGGGGGGGGGGGGGGGGGGGGGGGGGGGGGGGGGGGGGGGGGGGGGGGGGGGGGGGGGGGGGGGGGGGGGGGGGGGGGGGGGGGGGGGGGGGGGGGGGGGGGGGGGGGGGGGGGGGGGGGGGGGGGGGGGGGGGGGGGGGGGGGGGGGGGGGGGGGGGGGGGGGGGGGGGGGGGGGGGGGGGGGGGGGGGGGGGGGGGGGGGGGGGGGGGGGGGGGGGGGGGGGGGGGGGGGGGGGGGGGGGGGGGGGGGGGGGGGGGGGGGGGGGGGGGGGGGGGGGGGGGGGGGGGGGGGGGGGGGGGGGGGGGGGGGGGGGGGGGGGGGGGGGGGGGGGGGGGGGGGGGGGGGGGGGGGGGGGGGGGGGGGGGGGGGGGGGGGGGGGGGGGGGGGGGGGGGGGGGGGGGGGGGGGGGGGGGGGGGGGGGGGGGGGGGGGGGGGGGGGGGGGGGGGGGGGGGGGGGGGGGGGGGGGGGGGGGGGGGGGGGGGGGGGGGGGGGGGGGGGGGGGGGGGGGGGGGGGGGGGGGGGGGGGGGGGGGGGGGGGGGGGGGGGGGGGGGGGGGGGGGGGGGGGGGGGGGGGGGGGGGGGGGGGGGGGGGGGGGGGGGGGGGGGGGGGGGGGGGGGGGGGGGGGGGGGGGGGGGGGGGGGGGGGGGGGGGGGGGGGGGGGGGGGGGGGGGGGGGGGGGGGGGGGGGGGGGGGGGGGGGGGGGGGGGGGGGGGGGGGGGGGGGGGGGGGGGGGGGGGGGGGGGGGGGGGGGGGGGGGGGGGGGGGGGGGGGGGGGGGGGGGGGGGGGGGGGGGGGGGGGGGGGGGGGGGGGGGGGGGGGGGGGGGGGGGGGGGGGGGGGGGGGGGGGGGGGGGGGGGGGGGGGGGGGGGGGGGGGGGGGGGGGGGGGGGGGGGGGGGGGGGGGGGGGGGGGGGGGGGGGGGGGGGGGGGGGGGGGGGGGGGGGGGGGGGGGGGGGGGGGGGGGGGGGGGGGGGGGGGGGGGGGGGGGGGGGGGGGGGGGGGGGGGGGGGGGGGGGGGGGGGGGGGGGGGGGGGGGGGGGGGGGGGGGGGGGGGGGGGGGGGGGGGGGGGGGGGGGGGGGGGGGGGGGGGGGGGGGGGGGGGGGGGGGGGGGGGGGGGGGGGGGGGGGGGGGGGGGGGGGGGGGGGGGGGGGGGGGGGGGGGGGGGGGGGGGGGGGGGGGGGGGGGGGGGGGGGGGGGGGGGGGGGGGGGGGGGGGGGGGGGGGGGGGGGGGGGGGGGGGGGGGGGGGGGGGGGGGGGGGGGGGGGGGGGGGGGGGGGGGGGGGGGGGGGGGGGGGGGGGGGGGGGGGGGGGGGGGGGGGGGGGGGGGGGGGGGGGGGGGGGGGGGGGGGGGGGGGGGGGGGGGGGGGGGGGGGGGGGGGGGGGGGGGGGGGGGGGGGGGGGGGGGGGGGGGGGGGGGGGGGGGGGGGGGGGGGGGGGGGGGGGGGGGGGGGGGGGGGGGGGGGGGGGGGGGGGGGGGGGGGGGGGGGGGGGGGGGGGGGGGGGGGGGGGGGGGGGGGGGGGGGGGGGGGGGGGGGGGGGGGGGGGGGGGGGGGGGGGGGGGGGGGGGGGGGGGGGGGGGGGGGGGGGGGGGGGGGGGGGGGGGGGGGGGTGGGGGGGGGGGGGGGGGGGGGGGGGGGGGGGGGGGGGGGGGGGGGGGGGGGGGGGGGGGGGGGGGGGGGGGGGGGGGGGGGGGGGGGGGGGGGGGGGGGGGGGGGGGGGGGGGGGGGGGGGGGGGGGGGGGGGGGGGGGGGGGGGGGGGGGGGGGGGGGGGGGGGGGGGGGGGGGGGGGGGGGGGGGGGGGGGGGGGGGGGGGGGGGGGGGGGGGGGGGGGGGGGGGGGGGGGGGGGGGGGGGGGGGGGGGGGGGGGGGGGGGGGGGGGGGGGGGGGGGGGGGGGGGGGGGGGGGGGGGGGGGGGGGGGGGGGGGGGGGGGGGGGGGGGGGGGGGGGGGGGGGGGGGGGGGGGGGGGGGTTTAGGA
>CAUOFW020007995.1:0-19107 GCA_963454935.2 Ilex paraguariensis | reverse complement strand
TTATGGAAAAATAGCAATTACAGTCCGGGCGTCCAGGAATGGATGACCCCCGGGATAGACCCAACTGAGCGGTCGGGTAGAAGACCTCCGGAAGGTGCCCTTGGTAGAGGGAGAAGAAGAGAGGTATTTCTTAGTTGGACCAATCATTCGATGCCCACAGCCGAACAGGAGGAGATGATCGAGTTCCTAAGGGGAAATACAGACGTGTTCGCCATGGAACGAAATGAAATGACGGGGTAGACCCGAATAATCACACACAGGCTGCATGTTGACCCGTCGCACAAGCCAGTCAAACAGAGGCCAACGCATGGCCCCGCATCACACCAACGCGATGTCAACGAGGAAATCGACAACTCCTGAAGGCCGATGCCATTCGAGAGATAACAGTTCCCAGAATGGCTGTCCAATACATATGCGCAAAGAAGAAGGGGGGAAATGGCGTGTCTGCGTAGACTTTACAGATCTGAACAAGGCATGTCCCAAGGATGACTACCCCCTGCCAAAGGTGGACCAGCTGGTAGATGCCACAGCCGGATATGAACGAATGGACTTCCTGGATGCCCGAGCAGGATATCATCAGATCCCTCTCTATGCCCCGGATCAAGAAAGACGGCGTTTATCACTCCGAAGGGAGTTTACTTGTTACAAAGTGATGCCGTTTGGACTAAAGAACGCCGGGGCAACATACCAAAGGCTGATGAATCGGATGTTCAAAAAGCAGATCGCAACACCATGGAGGTCTACATAGATGATATGCTGGTGAAGAGCAAACGGAGTTGTGATCATCTGACAGATTTGGCGGATACCTTCTCCACCCTCAGGGAGTATGGGTGAAGCTGAATGCGGCGAAGTGCGTTTTCGGAGTGGAGTCAGGTAAATTCCTCGGATATCTGGTTAGTCAACGAGGAATCGAAGCCAACCCGGATCAGATTAAAGCAATCCTGGACATCCGGAGCCCTCGCACTGTCCGAGAAGTCCAGAAACTCACAGGGATGCTGGCTGCACTTAACCGTTTCGTCTCACGCTCCTCGGATAATGCAAACCCTTCTTTGGAGCAATCAAGAGTGCTGGGAAGAATATGTGGAGCCAGGTGCGAGGACGCCCTGGCTGGAATCAAAGAATACCTAAGGACTCTTCCAACCCTGTCCGTCCCCATCCAGGGGAGATGCTGTTCCTGTACCTGGCAGTTTCTGAGTTTGCGGTAAGCGGGTACTTATCCGTGAGCATGAGCACCGCCAGAAGCCGATTTACTATATAAGCAAGGCACTCCTGGATGCAGAGACAAGATATCTACCCCTAGAGAAACTGGCTCTATCCTTGGTCACCACTGCAGGAAACTGCGGCATTATTTCCAGGCGCACCCAATCACTGTCCTGACCGATCAGCCCTTGAAAGCAATCTTGAGAAACGGAACTCTCCGGAAGGATTTCCAAGTGGGCAGTAGAGTTGGGGGAGCACGACATTCATTTCAAACCCCGAACTGCGATAAAAGGTCAAATATTGGCAGACTTCATAGCTGAGTTTTCGGGGGAGCATCCCGTTCTAGAAGGACCGCCTCCTCCCGACTTAGCGTCTCCAACGAATTATGAAGGATCGCCATGGCTTTTGTGTGTTCGTTCGTCAAATAGTAAGGGTCCGGAATCGGTGTCTTGCTGACCTCTCCAGATGGGATTATTGCGGAGCAGGCCGTTCGGCTGGGATTCAAGGCTTAATAATGAGAATGAATGACATCAATCAGGACTTCGGTTAGCTGAGGCGACTGGAGTTACCGATTTGATCGTGCATTGCGATTCTATGCTGGTGGTCAATCAAGTCAACGGAGAGTTCGAAACGAGGGACCCTAGGATGAAGGCGTACCATCACCAGGCGACGACCGTAATCCAAAGGTTCGGCCGGTTTGAAATCAAACAAGTGTCCCGCGACAACAACACACATGCCGACGCCTGGCTTGTCTAGCCTCGGCGGTGGACTCCTCCCAGTCGCGCAGGATCACCATTGAATATCTTCCCACATCCTGCATAGACCATGCTCCCGAGGCAATGGTCATCCAGGACGCACACAGGCCGCCCAGTTGGATTGATCCCTTTCTCAGGTTCCTAACAACAGGAGATCTCCCGGAGTGTTCAAAGGAAGCAAGAAGATAAAACTCAAAGCTCCAAGATTTTGGGTCTCTCCGGATCAGAAACTGTATCGGAGGTCTTTCTCAGGGCCTTACTTGCTATGCGTCCAAGAAGACCAAGTACAAGACCTTCTCTATGAGGTACATGAAGGAATATGCAGGGGGCACTCTGGGGGGCGATCAATGGCACACCGCATCATGTCTCAGGGATATTGGTGGCCGCAAATGCAAAGGATGCGCGCGCATACGTCCAAAAATGCGACCAGTGTCAGAAGTTCTCCCCTGCAATCAGGCAACCCGCGGGGGACTTACACCCCCTGACCAGCCCTTGGCCATTCGCCCAGTGGGGGCTCGATTTGTTGGACCCCTGCCTAAGGCTCCGGAAATAGGAAATTCCTCATTGTGGCCACAGATTACTTCACCAAGTGGGTAGAGGCGGAGCCGTTGACTCATATCCGCGACATAGATGCCAAAAAATTCGTCTGGGAGAACATAATCATCAGGTTTGGGATTTCCCGGGCACTGGTGTCGGATAACGGGACTCAATTCACCGGCGGGTGCTTCAAGTCTTTCTGTGAGCAACTCGGGATCCGTAATTTCTACTCCACCCCTGCCTACCCTCAAGCCAACGGGCAGGCAGAGGCCTCCAACAAGACAATTATCAATGGGATCAAGAAGAGGTTGGAGAAAGCCAAGGGAAAATGGGCGGAAGAACTATTAAACATTTTGTGGGTGTACAGGACCACCCCTCGGTCCTCGACAGGGGAAACCCCATACTCCCTGGCATACGGAATGGAGGCAATCATACCCCTCGAAGTAGGGCTCCCGACCATAAGGACCCAAGCTTTCGACGAAGGGGGGAATGACCGTCAACTTGGATTGGAGTTGGATCTAGTGGAAGAAAGAAGGGAGGCAGCCGCCCTGAGGATAACTAAGTATCAAGAGAAGATTTCCCAACTATACAACAGAGGGTCAAAGCGCGAGAATTCCGAATAGGCGATCTGGTCCTCAGAAGGGTAACGGCCAATACCCGTGATCCAACAGAGGGAAAAATGGGACCTAACTGGGAAGGCCTTACAAAGTGATATCAATCGGGGGCACCGGGTCGTACAGATTAGAAGGCATGGATGAGAAACTTGTAATGCGACCATGGAATGTTATGAATCTAAAAAATATTACTTTTGAAGTATTCTCTCCCTCAAGTGCTTGCCAACGACAAAGATAAAGGGCAAGGCCCTGGGGAGAGCAAGGAGGCAGAGTTCAAGGACTCCTGTCCCCGAAGCAAACACAGGAGCAAGCCTCCTGCAAGGGTAAGGCCCTGGGACAGAGTTCAAGGACTCCTGTCCCCGAAGCAAACACAGGAGCAAGCCTCCTGCAAGGGCAAGGCCCTGGGGACAGAGTTCAAGGACTCCTGTCCCCGAAGCAAACACAGGAGCAAGCCTCCTGCAAGGGCAAGGCCTTGGGGACAGAGTTCAAGGACTCTTGTCCCCGAAGCAAATACAGGAGCAAGCCTCCTGGAAGGGCAAGGCCCTGGGGACAGAGTTCAAGGACTCCTGTCCCCGAAGCAAACACAGGAGCAAGCCTCCTGAAGGGCAAGGCCCTGGGGACAGAGTTCAAGGACTCCTGTCCCCGAAGCATATACAGGAGCAAGCCTCCTGGAAGGGCAAGGCCCTGGGGACAGAGTTCAAGGACTCCTGTCCCCGAAGCATATACAGGAGCAAGCCTCCTGGAAGGGCAAGGCCTTGGGGACAGAGTTCAAGGACTCCTGTCCCCGAAGCAAACACAAGAGCAAGCCTCCTACAAGGGCAAGGCCCTGGGGACAGAGGACTCCTGTCCCCGAAGCAGACACAAGAGCATGCCTCTTGAATGAGCGAGCAGCCCCGAAGACAGTTCCACAAAAAAAAAAAAAAAAAAAAGATTACTGTACGCAGAAAAAGAAAAAAAAATATACTCATGATTTATTTCAAGAAGAAGGGGCTTTGCGTCCCCAAAGGCTACAAAAGAAAATAAAAGGGGTACAATCCAAAAGAAAAAGACTTTCATCTGGCTCCAGGCATCTCAACAACGTCAGCCGAGGGCGAGTCAACAAAAAAGGTTGAGGAGCTTCTGGAGCAGGCAGGAGAGGAACTTCGGCAACAGGGAGATCTTGGGCAACTTGAGGATCAGGAGGAGCATGGTCTGGCGGGGCGTCCTCGGACAAGTCCACTATCACTGCCTCAGGCAGATCCGCCGAGATTTGCACCGGCGTTGGGACTTCATCCTCGGCAGCAACCTGTGCTTCTGCCCGTGCCATCTCTGTCGAGGGCATGTACTTGTGCATTTGGAAGAGCGGGGAGTCTGATGGGACCCCAGCAGACTGGAGCGCCTCGTCCCACCCTTTCTTGAAGAACTCCTTGCTGTTTTTCTCAAGAGCAGGGAGCACACCATCGGTGAACTCTTCCAGGAGTTGCTCTCCTCGACTTTCTGTTCAGTGCCTCGGCTCTGATCCTGTCCAGCTCCTGGGTGAGAGCCAGACAGCTTTCCTCCGAGCCAACCGCCCTCTCCTCCGAGACAGAAAGACGCCGCGTCTGCTCGGTAATCCTCCCCTCAGCATCGGCAGGGGCAGCACTTAGCTTTTCAGCGCCAACCTTAGCCGACTCAACATCCTTGAGGAGTTGTTCAATTTGAGCAGCCTGCCCCGCCAGGGTAGAGTCCCTGGCAGCTACATCCTCCATTGCTCGGGCGAGGGCCCCCTCCGCCTCCTCCTTCTGCTCTCGGGCCCTCTGGAGGTCCATCCTAGACCCGTGGTACCGGGCAGCTATTATGGATATCTGCTGGGTAGCCTGCAAAGGAGGGAAAAAGGTGTCACAAAAATGGAAAGCAAGAGAGAAGAAACCAAAGCAAAAATGAACTTACCACCAGGGAATTCTGGATGATGGAGCGGAACAACACGTTCGTTGAACGCCCCCTGTGAGCCGCTATGTCAGCCTCGAAATGCAGTGTCTCACTCACTGCATTGGCGACATGAGGATCCAGCAAAATGGAATCATCACCCTGATCACTCGGTTCATGTGATCAGTGACTCGGGGATTCCACTCCGCGGCCTCCACTGTCGGCGGAAGGGAAGGGGGAGTCTGCTGCTGCTATTGTGGAGGAGCAGGGGGTAACCCACGGCCTCTCCCTGCTTTGCTGCTGAGGGGAAGGTGCCCTGGATCCCCGGCCGAGGCCATCGTGCCGATGTTTGACCCTTCTCTCCTACCCTCCTCTACTTGAGGATCCCGGTCACGCATTTGACCCCGGCTGAGAACTCTTGAGGATGGGGTGGAACTGGTCCCTGCAGAGGGGGCGCCGCCGGTCGATCCTCGACCCCTCCCGGCTGTAAGGGCTTGCCTCTGCCTCAGGAACCCCAGGTCGATGCGAGGCGTGCTGGACATCGCAACCTCGAGGGCGTCCTCGGCGTCTAAGGATTGAAGAACTTGGAAGTCTGGCCACAAGTCTCCTCTCGAAGTCCCCACCTCGGCGTTCGAAGGAACAACGTCCTCTCTGACCCCGAGCTCTTCAGCAACTCCCTCTACCTCTGCCTCCGAAGCCCGATCTGGGTCTTCCTCCAAGTTTTCCTCAACCTCTAACCTTGTCGCCTGATCGAAGAGTTCAGACCACCGCGAAGGCTCAAAAGGCTGAGGAAGCTGTGAAAATTTCTTATACCCGCCGGGGGTATAATTCAGCAGGACGTGGGCAGCCTGACCAAACCCGTCGTCACCCGTGAATCTCCAAACCGTGATTAGGTCGACAAAGTTCACCAGCGACCGAGGGGGAGGAGCTGTTTCCCGAGCAGGAATATCTGCACAAACAAAAAAAAGTAATTATGAACGTGGGAAGTCTGGAGGAAGAAATAATAAACCCAAAGGAACCGACGTACTTGTCGTTCTCCATTCCAGGGGGCATAACAAGTCGTTATACTCGGGACCAACACCTCTCTGCCAAGATCCCCTGAAGATGAGTTACAAGGTACATGGAGGGGTCCCTGACTTTAAGGTAGAAGTGTTGGTGAGACATGACTCTCAGGAGGGAATAACAAAAAAGGAGATCGTTGAGCCCAATATTTACCCCGAGGCTCCTATTGAGCTCTAAGACGCCCATGATTATTCGGAAGACATTAAGGCAACATTGCCCGGGGAAGAGGCAGAAATGAGAGAGGAACTGAAGAAGCAAAGGGGGTAAAGGAAACCTAATTCCACCCTCTATTATGGCCTTGGTATAAAAGGGCATGGCATCCTCGGCCCCGAGAGTAGGCGAGTACAACACCGGGTCAAAATCCTCTATATCTACGCACGGGGGAATGCCATATTTGACCTTAAACCTATTGATCTGCTCACTACCCTTTACTTTATACTTCCCCGACCCCGAAGAACCAGCCTGAGGATTCTCGGGAGCAGTGCGACGACGAGGCATCTCTAAAAAGGTGAGAAAGAAGAGGGTATTTGTTCTTGGAAATCCCTGAGGAAGTTTCCCGAGGGTTAAATCGCTACGTATCAACCGGAGACACCTCCAGTCAACGGAAAACAAAAGGATAGGAGGAAGAAAAGAAGGAAGATACTGGAACTCACCCGAATGTCAGAACGGAGTTTTTTCTGAAAAACCTTAAAGCGACTCCTTCCAGAAAGTTCAGAAGCAACGATGGGTCTGCTGGCTTTAAGACTTTAAGGAAGAATGGGCAATCGACGATGGAAGAAGAAACAAATCTCCGGCGAAGATTCAAGAAGAGGCTCTCTTGAGGAAGTTCGGAATGGCAAAAACTAGGAAAACGGAAGAGGAGCCCCCTTTATATAGAGGCAATTTTCATCATTGGGCGCGAAAAATGAAATGACGCATTTAATGCGCACGACATCCCAAGCCGGGGAAAGCGGCTCGAGGCAATGATGAAGCACTGGTGGTAGTTGGAAAACCCTTCGTCTCCTTACGACGCGTGCCCTCGGTGTCAGAAGATCGAAGGCTGGGGGGCAGTTGATGAGACTTTTCTGAAATACTCCATGATGAAGACATGTGTCATCGGTATTACCAAAACACTGTTGATAAGATCAAGCACCATCGGCACGCAAAATCCCTCGCCCCCGAGGTACTCGCCATATAGGATTATGCATTTAGTATGTTTTACAACCGACACATGACCTCGGTCTGATATGGTACCTCGGTCAGCATACCTCCCTCGGTTCCCGAGATGACCTTTCCTCGGTGCAGAGAGGTACCCCGTCCTGGACGCTTCCTCTACTCCAGGATAAGCTATTGACGTACAGGTCATTAGCCTTGGCTAGTCTAAGCTATTCATCATGACCTCGTCTTACATAATTAGTGTCAGAATGTACTGGAATGCAGGGGTCACAACCAATAAGAGATGGACGCGTGACAAATGATATCACATCGAAGACAGACAAAACGAATGCCATTGCTGACACGCGACTTGGAAAAGCAAACAATTAATTGCACCATTCCCTTGATGAGACCGCATTCAATGCGGTGAGGCTCGGAAATGAAAGGCAATAAATACTCCTATTACGGAGCATTTATTGCATCCTCCCCGAGAAGAGCACATTGTACCGTCGGCATCCCGATGACAAAACATTGATTGCTCGGGACCCCGAGCATTTAAGAAGAGAAGACATTCCTTATCAGAATCAGTGCGCACATTGCCTGTACCTAATGATCACCTACTGACCACACTGACAGCAATCATGAGCTTTTGAGGTATAAATACTCCTTGCAAAAGGCAAGACGGGTATGCAACTACAAACTCTTTACTACAATACAAACTCAGTGTTTTCTCCTTCCTCTCTCTCTCTCTCACTCAAAGACTGACTAGATCGTCGGAAGACTCTTCCTTCTTCTCTACTTCCCGCTCTTTTACCTTTGTTCACCGGTCAATACCTAAAGGGATACGTCGGAAAACACTCTGGCGACCTTCTAACTTGTTCTTCTTTGTTCCAGGATCCTCTTTCAGCCTTACTGGATCGTTCTTCCGCTCCCCCAGGGTCTCCCGTTTTCGTTCCAGGTTACCACCGGACCTCGCAGGCTATTCCAAGCAGCGTGGTTGGTCACTCAACTGGCTCACTCGAAGTTCACCAAGGGAGAGATCTGTTCTCGTTTTTTATATTATGCAGGATCTTGCCCGCACAGGTTGGGTGGTGGCTATGGTGATTTGTGGGTTGGTTGATTATGGTTGTGTTGGTGGTTACGATGATTGTCTGGGTGGTTGTTGGTTGGGTGGCTGTTGTAGTGGTTTGTGGTTAGTGGTGTTGGAGCTCTTGGCAAAATTGGGCAAGGAGAAAGGAAAAAATATGGAGATGAATAAAGGTTGAGGGTACAAAAGTAATTTTAAAAATTGTCTAATTTATTAGTCAATTTGCTAATTTTGGATCATTAAGGGGACAAATTGTTCAATTTTAAACCAGAGGGATTTGATTGAAACAAGACCTAAAGTTTAAGGCTGTATTTTATTATTAATCCTAAATTATTTTCAATATTTTAACACTTCTTACGCCTAAGATAATAACTGTATAAATCTTACCACTTTTTACTTCATTTTAGTTTTACTAAAAAAGTGCAAATTCTACGTAAATTCCCACAAGATGCCCACACCCTCTATGCAGTATGTCATCTCTACAACGTATTGCATCATTTTGGAGGGTCCCATTCTGGTACCAATTTTTTTTAGTAATATAATTTTATTTTTTAACCAATAAAAATACGTCAAATGTGTGATTTTTTTATTTTTTTATAATTAATCAATAATTACAAATCATTCAATTTAAAATAGAGGATGGCCTAGACGTTACCTCTTTTGGAAGGGCAAAGCTACGGAAAGACCAAAGAGCCATAGCCCCATCTACTTTAGGTTTTGAAAATTTCTACTTGACCTTTTCCTTTTTCTTTAATATTTAGGATATTATTCTTCGGGGCCCTTTTAAGATATGGAGCTTTTTATGTGTTTTCTTAGGTTGGCCCACCAGCTCTAAAGTTCTTAATTTACTCTCTACTCCACGAGTAAATATATTAAATATAAAAATTACACCACGTCAATAATATCATATGGTGTAACAATTCAATAAAAATAATTATAAAATAAATAATATGGGGTCCGCTTCTTTCATGAGGCTTGAAAGTTATACAAAATGTTGATTTTGTCTTGTTTCATAATTTATGTGGTTTAGACTTGCATTTATGTTGGTTTAGATTTGCATCTGGGTGATTCTATCCATTTTGTATTTTCTATTACACAAACCTTTTATTTTGCTCTTTTATTGTAACGTCTTTTGTCTTATTCCACACCCAAATAATAGACAATACTTGCACATATCACCAAAAACTGTTCAGGTGTGTGTATCAGATTAGCATATTCACCTAGTAAAACTTGTTTTAGTCAAATGTGTATTTTTTTTTAATTTTTTGTTGTATTATTTGATTGACTTGCAAAATCATGGGCGATGCAAGTTATTGTCAGATTTGCCTAATACCACTTTGGAAATTAGTATATAAGAAGGCGTATTGTAGTTAGAAATGATAGGAGTTCCTTAAAGCCAATGAAAATTTTGATCCTTGTAGAAAGATGAGATTGTATGCGATGAATATAATCCAGAACTCGTGACTTCGTTGGTTAGGCCTTGCTATTCCATTGAATAGACTTTGTCAGTTTAGCCAAAATGACACTTTAGCGTTCACATGCACACCTGTCTCGTTGAAGGAGTGTCACATGACACTACCTGCTGAATTCTGAAACACTAATTAACACACGCACCTGTCTCGTTGAAGGAGTGTCACATGACACTACCTGCTGAATTCTAAAACACTAATTAACACACGCTATGTACTGGAAATCAGGAGTAGACCGACTTAACACACTCTCAAAAGTGCATGGTTAGTGGTAATGATGCTCCTTAAGCAAGGACAACACTCAAACTCCCCTATAAAAGCCCTCATTAATAAAAGATAACCCTCGTTAATAAAAGATAAAAGTAAGAAAATTAGAGCAAAACTGATGGGACTTTTCTGAGATACTCCATGATGATGACACATGTCATCGGTGTTACTAAAACACTGTTGCTAAGATCAAGTGCCATCGGCGCATAAAGGTCCTCGCCCCCGAGATACTCGTCATATAGGATCATTCATTCAGTATGTTTTACAACCGACACGTGTCCTCGGTCTGATATGTACCTCGGTCGGCATACCTCCCTCGGTCCCCGAGATGAGCCTTTCCTCGGTGCCGAGAGGTACCCCGTCCTGGACGCTCCCTCTGCTCCAGGATAAACTATTGACGTACAGGTCATTAGCCTAGGCTAGTCTAGGCTATTCATCATGACCTCGTCTTACACAATTAGTGTCAGAACGTACTGGAATGCAGGGGTCACAACCATTAAGAGATGGACGCGTGGCAAATGATATCACATCGAAACAGAGAAAACGCATGCCGTTGCTGACACGCGACTTGGGAAAGCAAACAATTAATTGCACCATTCCCTTGATGAGACCGCATTCAATGCGGTAAGACTCGGAAATGAAAGGCAATAAATGCTCCTATTACAGAGCATTTATTGCATCCTCCCCGAGAGGAGCACATTGTACCATCGGCATCCCGATGACAAAACATTGATTGCTCGGGACCCCGAGCATTTAAGAAGAGAAGACATTCCTTATCAGAATCAGTGCGCACACTGCCTGTACCTAATGATCACCTACTGACTACACTGACAACAATCATGAGC
Source organism: Ilex paraguariensis (assembly GCA_963454935.2). Classification (NCBI taxonomy): domain Eukaryota; kingdom Viridiplantae; phylum Streptophyta; class Magnoliopsida; order Aquifoliales; family Aquifoliaceae; genus Ilex; species Ilex paraguariensis. The sequence continues at coordinate 8,253 of CAUOFW020007995.1, read as the reverse complement.
TTTTGAGGTATAAATACTCCTTACAAAAGGCAAGACGGGTATGCAACAACAAACTCTTTACTACAATACATTCTCAGTGTTTTCTCCTTCCTCTCTCTTTCTCAAAGACTGACTAGATCGTCGGAGGGGATACGCCAGAAAATACTCCGGCGCCCTTCTAACTTGTTCTTCTCTGTTCCAGGAACCTCTTTCAGCCTTACTGGATCGTTCTTCCGTTCCCAGGATCTCCCATTGCCATTCCAGGTTACCACCGTACCTTGCAGGTTGTTCCAAGCAGCGTGTTTGGTCACTCAACCGGCTCACTCGAGTTCACCAAGGGAGAGATCTGTTCTCGTTTTTTATATTGTACAGGATCTTGCACGCACAATCTGGCGCCGTCTGTGGAAAATGACTAGTTCTCCTAGTTTTTTTTCTCTATAAAGAACAGTGACCATGGTGAACACTCGACAGAAAGGGAAAGGACCCCACCAAAGGAGTCTCGAGTTACAAGCTCCCTGTCATCACGGAGGGAGGGATCATACCAACACGAATAAAAGTGCCTCTACTCGGTCAAGAGGGGTTACCCCTCAAACCAGTATGGGAATCAGGTCAGGGGGATCAGCCCCCTTGGCTCGTCAGCTGGCGGAGGTGATTGAAGAAAAATTTGGTGATAGATTACGTCAGCTAGAAAAGGACAATGTAAACGTTCTAAGCCGGTTCGACAAGTTTGCCGCCTCTGGCGGGGGGGTCTAGGGATTCATTCCTTTCCTGTGGGCTTCCCGCCCGGGAGGAGGAAACGAAGGACCTGAGAAACCATCTAAACAACAAAACAGAAAGCTTTAGGGCCCCAAAGCGACCTAGAGCCGCGCGAGCATCATCATGACAACCCCTCAAGGAAAGCAAGGCCATTGGCCCTGGACGACCTCCGACGAGGTTTGTCTAGACGGAGGAAGGGAGATGAATCCGATGAGGACTCAACCCAATCCACACAACGCCCGGGAAATGAGGGACTTACCGACGAACTCAAGGACTTCAGAAGGCATCCTGCCAGGGAAGAAGTTGATCTCAGGGCCCGATTAGACACCAGGAGAAAGGGTAAGACTGTCCAGGATGAGGCCGAGGACGAAGTTATGCAAACACCCTTTACGAGGGAGATCAGTGAGATGGAGGTCTCAAGAAAATTTGTCGTGCCGCGGTTCAAAACATATGACGGGCGGTCCGATCCCGAAGCCCATATCATGCAATACAAGCAGATGATGTCCCTCTATTATTCGGACCAACGGTTCCTTTGCCGAGTGTTTCCTATGAGCCTAGGGGACTCTGCGATGAAGTGGTTCGAGGCGCTTCCTCCCAACAGTATTGGATCCTGGAAGGAGTTGACTAGGCAGTTCCTGGCTCGATTCATTACAGGGAGTAAGCGCCCTAAAGACATTGGATCATTGCTGACCCTCAGACGGAGGGAATCCGAGACTCTTCGCCAGTATGCCATCCGATACTTGGAAGAGGTCAATGAGGTAGAAGGCTACTTGGAGGTCATGGCAGCAGCATCTTTTCGGCTCGGCTTGGTGAGGGACACGGACCTGTACCGATCCCTGACCAAGAAGACTCCCTCGGATATGGGGAAACTGATGGCCCGGATAAACAAATACTCGAGAGTTGAGGACGAGATGGGAAGCAACAAAGGCCGAGCCCTCCAATCTAAGAGAAAGGAGAAGGTGCGCGAAGATATTCCCCGAAAGGGATTGCTACCCCCTTCAGGGGGTTCGTCCAGAGGAGTTCACACTATTTTCAAGGAACCCATCTTCAAGTTGCTCCATAAAATCAAGCACGAGCCGTTCTTCAAATGGCCGCCCAGGATGCAGGGCGACCCCTCCACCCGTGATCAAAAGGTTAGGTGTTCCTATCACCGAGATTTCGGGCATCGCACCGAAAGCTGCAGGGTGTTCAAATCGTTCTTGGAAAGCTTGGTCCGAGACGGACATTTGAAAGAGTACATAGAGCCCAGGCCAGAAGAGAGACGAGCCCTTGCCCCGACCGAGGAACCGGACAACATCATAGATGTCATTCATATATGCCCCCTGGAGCGCCCCACGTCCAAGGAGCTCGAGTCCGACCTCAAGAGGGTAACTTTTACAAGGAAGGTAGCCGAGGGTGATGTAGGGCCATCGAGTAAAAGGGCCAGGACGGGTGAGCTTGCCATTACATTCTCCGACGCGGATTTGACAGGCGTAGTGACTCCCCATAACGACGCCCTTGTCTTGACCCTAAGGATAGGGAAATTAGATGTCAAAAGAATTTTGATAGACTCTGGAAGCTCCTCGGAGGTGATGTACTTCGAAACTTTGAAACGGATGAGTTTTGACCCCAAAGACCTCACCAAAGTCAGGACACCCCTCATCGGGTTCAATGGCTCATTCGCCTTGCCCGTGGGGAAAATCACATTGCCAGTTGCCACTGGTCCCTTTATCATCGACATTGAGTTTGTTGTGATCGATACGGACTCTCCCTACAACGTGATTATGGGGCGAACATGGCTGCATGCGTTGGGAGCGGTGCATTCCACTTTCCACCAGAAATTAAAATTCGCCACGCCAGAAGGTTTCATGGAGATCCGGGGGGACCAAGCGTCCGCGAAAATTATTTTTATTCAGCCGTTCGAGCCGGGGCGTCCAGCCAGGAGAAGGGGCGAGCACCGGAAGAGATTATGGAAAAATAGCAATTACAGTCCGGGCGTCCAGGAATGGATGACCCCCGGATAGACCCAACTGAGCGGTCAGTGGAAGACCTCCGGAAGGTGCCCTTGATAGAAGGAGAAGAAGAGAGGTATTTCCTAGTTGAAACCTCGATGCCTACAGCCGAACAAGAGGAGATGATCAAGTTCCTAAGGGGGAATACAGACTTGTTCGCGTGGAACGAGATGAAATGACGGGGGTAGACCCCGAGATAATCACACACAGGCTGCATGTCGACCCGTCGCACAAGCCAGTCAAACAGAGGCCACGACGCATGGCCCCGCATCACACCAGCGCGGTCAACGAGGAAATCGACAAACTCCTGAAGCCGACGCCATTCGAGAGATACAATTCCCAAATGGCTATCTAATACGGTGTGCGCAAAGAAGAAAGGGGGGAAGTGGCGTGTCTGCGTAGACTTTACAGATCTGAACAAGGCATGCCCCAAGGATGACTACCCCCTGCCAAAGGTGGACCAGCTGGTAGATGCCACAGCCGGATATGAACGAATGGACTTCCTGGATGCCCGAGCAGGATATCATCAGATCCCTCTCTATGCCCCGGATCAAGAAAAGACGGCGTTTATCACTCCGAAGGGAGTTTACTGTTACAAAGTGATGCCGTTTGGACTAAAGAACGCTGGGGCAACGTACCAAAGACTGATGAATCGGATGTTCAAAAAGCAGATCGGCAACACCATGGAGGTCTACATAGATGATATGCTGGTAAAGAGCAAACGGAGTTGTGATCATCTAACAGATTTGGCGGATACCTTCTCCACCCTCAGAGAGTATGGGCTGAAGCTGAATGCGGCAAAGTGCGTTTTTGGAGTGGAATCAGGAAAATTCCTCGGATACCTGGTTAGTCAACGGGGAATCGAAGCCAACCCAGATCAGATTCAAGCGATCCTGGACATCCGGAGCCCCGCACTGTCCGAGAAGTCCAGAAACTCACAGGGATGCTGGCTGCACTGAACCGTTTCGTCTCACGCTCCTCGGATAAATGCAAACCCTTCTTTGGAGCAATCAAGAGTGCTGGGAAGAATATGTGGAGCCAGGGGTGCGAGGACGCCCTGGCTGGAATCAAAGAATACCTAAGGACTCTTCCAACCCTGTCAGTCCCCATCCAGGGGGAGATGCTGTTCCTGTACTTGGCAGTTTCTGAGTTTGCGGTAAGCGGGGTACTTATCCGTGAACATGAGCACCGCCAGAAGCCGATTTACTATATAAGCAAGGCACTCCTGGATGCCGAGACAAGATATCTACCCCTGGAGAAACTGGCTCTGTCCTTGGTCACCACTGCGAGGAAACTGCGGCATTATTTCCAGGCGCACCCAATCACTGTCCTGACCGATCAGCCCTTGAAAGCGATCTTGAGAAAGGCGGAACTCTCCGGAAGGATTTCCAAGTGGGCAGTAGAGTTGGGGGAGCACGACATTCATTTCAAACCCCGAACTGCGATAAAAGGTCAAATATTGGCGGACTTCATAGCTGAGTTTTCGGGGGAGCATCCCGTTCCAGAAGGACCGCCTCCTCCCGACTTAGCGTCTCCAAATTGTGAAGGATCGCCCTGGCTTTTGTGTGTGGACGGTTCGTCAAATAGTAAGGGGTCCGGAATCGGTATCTTGCTGACCTCTCCAGATGGGATTATTGCGGAGCAGGCCGTTCGGCTGGGATTCAAGGCTTCGAACAATGAAGCTGAATACGAGGCCCTCATCTCAGGACTTCGGTTAGCTGAGGCAACTGGAGTTACCGATTTGATCGTGCATTGTGATTCTATGCTAGTGGTCAATCAAGTCAACGGAGAGTTTGAAACGAGGGACCCCAGGATGAAGGCCTACCATCACCAGGCGACGACTATAATCCGAGGGTTCAGCCGGATTGAAATCAAACAAGTGCCCCGAGACAAGAACACACATGCCGACGCCCTGGCTTGTCTAGCCTCGGCGGTGGACTCCTCCCAGTCGCGCAGGATCACCATTGAATACCTTCCCACATCCTGCATAGACCATGCTCCCGAGGCGATGGTCATCCAGGACGCACACAAGCCGCCCAGTTGGATTGATCCCTTTGTCAGGTTCCTAACAACAGGAGATCTCCCGGAGTGTTCAAAGGAAGCAAGGAAGATAAAACTCAAAGCTCCAAGATTTTGGGTCTCTCCGGATCAGAAGCTGTATCGGAGGTCTTTCTCAGGGCCTTACTTGCTATGCGTCCAAGAAGACCAAGTACAAGACCTTCTCTATGAGGTACATGAAGGAATATGCGGGGGGCACTCTGGGGGGCGATCGATGGCACACCGCATCATGTCCCAGGGATATTGGTGGCCGCAAATGCAAAGGGATGCACGCGCATACGTCCAAAAATGCGACCAGTGTCAGAAGTTCTCCCCTGCAATCAGGCAACCCGCAGGGGACTTACACCCCCTGACCAGTCCTTGGCCATTCGCCCAGTGGGGACTCGATTTAGTTGGACCCCTGCCTAAGGCTCCAGGAAATAGGAAGTTCCTCATTGTGGCCACAGATTACTTCACCAAGTGGGTAGAGGCGGAGCCGTTGACTCATATCCGCGACATAGATGCCAAAAAGTTCGTCTGGGAGAACATAATCATCAGGTTTGGGATTCCCCGGGCACTGGTGTCGGATAACGGGACTCAATTCACCGGCGGACGTTTCAAGTCTTTCTGTGAGCAACTCGGGATCCGTAATTTCTACTCCACCCCTGCCTACCCTCAAGCCAACGGGCAGGCAGAGGCCTCCAACAAGACAATTATCAATGGGATCAAGAAGAGGTTGGAGAAAGCCAAGGGAAAATGGGCGGAAGAACTATTAAACATTTTGTGGGTGTACAGGACCACCCCTCGGTCCTCGACAGGGGAAACCCCATACTCCCTGGCATACGGAATGGAGGCAATCATACCCCTCGAAGTAGGGCTCCCGACCATAAGGACCCAAGCTTTCGACGAAGGGGGAATGACCGTCAACTTGGATTGGAGTTGGATCTAGTGGAAGAAAGAAGGGAGGAAGCCGCCTGAGGATAACTAAGTATCAAGAGAAGATTTCCCAACTATACAACAGGAAGGTCAAAGCGCGAGAATTTCGAATAGGCGATCTGGTCCTCAGAAGGGTAACGGCCAATACCCGTGATCCAACAGAGGGAAAAATGGGACCTAACTGGGAAGGGCCTTACAAAGTGATATCAATCGGGGGCACCGGGTCGTACAGATTAGAAGGCATGGATGAGAAACTTGTAATGCGACCATGAAATGTTATGAATCTAAAGAAATATTACTTTTGAAGTATTCTCTCCCTCAAGTGCTTGCCAACGACAAAGATAAAGGCAAGGCCCTGGGGCAGAGTTCAAGGACTCCTGTCCCCGAAGCAAACAAAGGAGCAAGCCTCCTGCAAGGGTAAGGCCCTGGGGACAGAGTTCAAGGACTCCTGTCCCCGAAGCATATACAGGAGCAAGCCTCCTGCAAGGGCAAGGCCCTGGGGATAGAGTTCAGGGACTCCTGTCCCCGAAGCATATACAGGAGCAAGCCTCCGGCAAGGGCAAGGCCCTGGGGACAGAGTTCAAGGACTCCTGTTCCTGAAGCAAACACAGGAGCAAGCCTCCTGCAAGGGTAAGGCCCTGGGGACAGAGTTCAAGGACTCCTGTCCCCGAAGCAGGAGCAAGCCTCCTGCAAGGGCAAGGCCCTAGGAACAGAGTTCAAGGACTCCTGTCCCCGAAGCATATACAGGAGCAAGCCTCCTGCAAGGCAAGGCCCTGGGGACAGAGTTCAAGGACTCCTGTCCTCGAAGCAGACACAAGAGCATGCCTCTTGAATGGGCGAGCAGCCCCGAAGACAGTTCCAAAAAAAAAAAAATTATTGTACGCAGAAAAAGAAAAAAAATACTCATGATTTATTTCAAGAAGAAGGGGCTTTGCGTCCCCCAAGGCTACAAAAGAAAATAAAAGGGGTACAATCAAAAAGAAAAGGGGCTATCATCTGGCTCCAAGCATCTCCAGAACATCAGCCGAGGGCGAGTCAGCAAAAAATGGTTGAGAAGCTTCTGGAGCAGGCAGGAGAGGTACTTCGGCAACAGGGGGACCTTGGGCAACTTGAGGATCAAGAGCATGGTTCGACGGGGCGTCCTCGGACAAATCCACTATCACTGCCTCGGGGGGATCCGCCGAGACTTGCTCCGGCGTTGGGACCTCCTCCTCGGCAGCAATCTCTGCCTCGGCCCATGCCATCTCTGCCGAGGGCACGTACTTGTGCATTTGGAAGAGTGGGGAGTCTGTCGGGATTCCAGCAGACTGGAGCGCCTCGTCCCACCCTTTCTTGAAGAACTCCTTGCTGTTTTCCTTAAGAGCAGGGAGCACGTCATCGGCGAACTCTTCCCGAAGTTGCTCCTCCGATTTTCTGTTAAGTGCCTCGGCTCTGATCTTGTCCAGCTCCTGGGTGAGAGCCAGACAACTTTCCTCTGAGCCTACCGCCCTCTCTTCCGCAGCAGAAAGACGCCGCGTCTGCTCGGTTATCCTCCCCTTAGCATCGGCAAGGGCAGCACTTAGCTTTTCAGTGCCAACCGGGCAGCTATTATGGATATCTGCTGGGTAGCCTGCAAAGGAGGGAAAAAGGTGTCACAAAAATGGAAAGCAAGAGAGAAGAAACCAAGCAGAAATAAACTTACCACCAGGGAATTCTGGATGATGGAGCGGAACAACACGTTCGTTGAACGCCCCCTGTGAGCCTCCATGTCAGCCTCGAAATGCAGTGTCTCACTCATTGCATTGACGACATGAGGATCCAGCAAAATGGAATTATCGACCCTGATCACTCGGTTCATGTGATCAGTGGCTCGGGGATTCCATTGTAGGCGGAAGGGAAGGGGGAGTCTGCTGCTGCTGTTGTCGTGGCTGTTGCTGCTACTGCTGTTGTGGAGGAGCAGGGGTAACCCACGGCCTCTCTCGCTTTGCTGTTGAGCGGAAGGTGCCCTGGATTCCCGGCCGAGGCCATCGTGCCGATGTTTGACCATTCTCTCCTCCTCTACCTGAGGATCCCGGTCACGCACTTGACCCCGGCTGAGAACTCTTGAAGATGAGGTGGAACTGGTCCATGCGGAGGGGGCGCCACCGGTCGATCCTCGACCCCTCCCGGCTGTAAGGGCTTGCCTCTGCCTCAGGAAACCCAGATCAATGCGTGGGGTGCTGGACATCGCTACCTCGAGGGCGTCCTCGGCGTCTAAAGATTGAAGAACTTGGAAGTCTGGCCACAAGTCTCCTCCCGAAGTCCCCACCTCGGCGTCCGAAGGAACAACGACCTCTCTGACCCCGAGCTCTTCAGCAACTCCCTCTACCTCTAGCCTCGCCGCCTGATCGAAGAGTTCAGACCACCGCGAAGGCTCAAAAGGCTGAGGAAGCTGTGAAAATTTCTTATACCCGGGGGTATAGTTCAGCAGGATGTGAGCAGCACGGCCAAACCCATTGTCACCTGTGAATCTCTAAACCGTGATTAGGTCGGCAAAGTTCACCAGTGACCGAGGGGGAGGAGTTATTTCCTGAGC
>CAUOFW020007994.1:0-19109 GCA_963454935.2 Ilex paraguariensis | reverse complement strand
TGATTCTAAAATCACAAAGTACTAGAGTTTTGTTAGAAAATTCTTGTTCATGATAATACATAGGGTCCAAAATCTTTTATTGTATCTCATAATGACAATTCTAAAAATTATTTGTACTTAGATTTTTTCATAAAATTATGAAGTATGTAATACATAATTTAAAACTCAAGAAGTTGGGGTATGTATGAATAGAAGACGATTAATGTTATTATACATTAATATTTTGCCAAGAGAATGATAGTTTGGAACAAAATATAGTCTTTATGGAATTTAGGACTTCATTGATATAAAACAAAAATGATATAACTTAACAGATGTTTGTGAGAAAAAATAATATTTATTGGTAATTTTTTCAAAAATTTATTGTGACTTAATGACGAGTCTAATAATTTGTGTGGACCGTGTTTTCTTTAAATTTTGGCAGTGTTTTAAGATTTGATCTCTCGGATGATTTTGGTTAGTATTGCCTTAAGTTTTGCGCCATTTACATTCTTGAAATATAATTTGTCTATGATTTTGTCAACCCTTGTAGTGCTAACTTTGTTAGTATATATATTAGAGATACATAGAAAATTTTAATTTTGAAAGATTTTTCAAATTCAAAAAATATATATACATAGGAGTTTTTAGCTTTTAATTTTCAGGATCTTTTAGTTTTTAAATTTACTTCAATTAAATATAACTACGGAGTGTATTTTTGAATAATGAAGATCAAAATAAACTTATTCCTAAACAAAATTTTTGAGTAATTTTAATCTAAATAAAGCTTAAAAATTGGACCCAACTCCAAATTTTCATTCAAATTAAATGGATGGGTTTCTTGGGCCAGAAAGATATCAGCTTTCTATGGTCCACCGCTGAAAGTTGGCTTTCCACACCAAGCACCTGCTGCATAAATGGCGTCCATGGGTGGGTTTGTCCCCTGGACTAATTATCCGGCCAGAATAAATAAGTCCAAAATTCGATAAATAAATTTGATAATAGGCACTTAAATTCAAGCATAATATTCTTTAAGAGAAAGTTCGAACTTGCCCGCAAGCCCATTACTTGTCCTAAAATTCAACCCATTAGCCCACCTACAAAAATTTGGTCTAAGAACTTGCTCGCCCAGCCCAGCATAGCCCGTCCACCTGGGTCTCTGCAACGGCCAGCACGGCCCGGCCCGGGATATACATGTCTCATTCTTATAAAAGTTATAAATTAAATATTAAATAAACAATGTAACTATAAAATTCAGAGAAATTGTATTTATTGTAAATTAAGAAAAAAGTCTTTAAGGAGGGAAAAATTGTAATTTTTCAAGAGTAATGAAAGTTGTCAGTTATATTCTAGGGAGTACATTAAATTGCGTTAAAAGGCGGCATTGGGTTTTGGGCTTTTTGGTGAAGCCTATGTACACCCACATTGTTTGAAAAAAAATTGACAACTGAAAGTTGGGTGCATATTTTTTTAAAAAAAAAATATTTATTTACTTAAATCTAAGTTGAGTAATTTAAGGTATTATTAATTATTTACTTAAATACTAAATAATTCATCTCAAAATAAATTTATTTATTATTTATTTTTTATCAATTTTGACTCTACTTTTAATTCAAAAATACAATTTACAAAAATATTAAATTAGAATATTTTTAAATAAAGAAATATACATATATATAAAATAAAGTAGCTAGATTGTTTGTCTTGAACTTTTCGTAGTTTAGATCGTTCGAGGATTATTAATCTAACGATCTTAATTGGACTTTCATTTCTTTTATAACTCTAAGTCTCTCATATTTTATATAACTTTTTTTTTTCTCTATCTCATATCTCTTTTAAATACACACTATGTCATATCTCTTAGATGTTTTAAATATAGTCTTAGTCATACATTTGTATGATTTTATAGAAAAAAAAAATTTTAATGTTAAAAAAAATTTGTAGGCATTTAAAACCAAACTAATCACAAAAATAAAAAAATTCAAAACCAAACAAATCATCAATAAAAAAAATAATAAGTGATACCAATTGCACAAAAAAAAAATCAAAACCAAGCTAATTACCAATAAAAAAACAACAATGACCAAAAAAAAAAATGAAATCAATTGCACCAAAAAACAATATTCAAAACCAACTTTAAATTTTGTTTTTCAAGTCGTAGACATTCAAACTCAAGCTAATCACCGATAAAAAAATAATAAAGTCAAATATTTGAGTAATTTTATAGAATGAAAAAATATTTGAGTGCTAAAAAAAAAAATTCCAAGTTGTGGACATGCAAGGTCAAGTTGCACCAAAAAACAAAAGAAATCAAAGCCAAATTAATCACCAATAAAAAAAATAACAAGTGATACCAATTGCACCAAAAAAATTCAAAGCCCAAGCTAATAGCAATAAAAAGATAACAAGTAATTGAATTTATAATTATATTGTATTATTTGGTTGAATGGTGACAATGGTGATAAATTCATACGTTTTATAAATGAGTAAGATTTTATTTATTACTTAAAACTTATAAATTTTATTAGATTTCATTAGTATTTTTTTTTTAGAGGTATTTGTATATGTGATATTGTTTTAAGGAATTTTTTTTGTACATTTTTGGGATAGTTCTATTAATATGAAGGATATGATCAACAATATATTTCAGGTCATTTTAAAAAATTTGTATGAATATTTTTGAGCCACTTTCTTTTTCAAGATGGACAATTAATTACGATTTTTTTATAGGTTATATAATGTCTTCAAATACGGACAATAACTATATATATATATATAAACTGGTCTAATGGGTGGCAGGTTGAATTGTAGGTAGTCTAACCTATCTATCCGTCCCGCCCAATAACTTACTTGAGCAAGGATTTGAGCATGCCCTATCCAAACCCGACCTGAAAAAAAAATCACGAGTTTTACCCGACCCGGCACATAGACACCCCTATTCATTAGGTCCACCAACCAAAACACTTTGCAGTTCTTATTCTATCCCAATTAGCAAAAATCATAGAAATTTTAATGGGCTTATTATTCAAGCGGCACCATAACATAAAATTTTAAGAGATATTAATTTTAAAGTGGACTTCAGCCTAAGATCATTTTTAATAGAAACTCAAATTCTTACTCAAAAACGATAAGCAATTTGATTTGGTAAATAGACTTTTCCAATGAAAAAATTTAAATTTAAAGGAAGAGAAAATCAAATTTAAATGAGAACAAACCTAAATTTAAAATAGGATAAAATATGACTATTAGATCTTTAAAGATTTAAGTTGAATTTGAATCTCCTTTTCATTTGATATGGATGTGAGTCTAGTATTAGAGAATATTTTTAAGAATTTTTTTATCTAAATTTAAATATGAGTTTAAAAAAAAATAAAAATTAGAGATGCTCCAATAAATTTGAACTCTGGCCATCTGATTAAGTTCACGTCCGCTCATACCAACCAATTTGAACCCCTTCCTCCACGTCGATTTGGGATAGCAAATACAATGGCTTTGACCCTTCCAACTAAACCCCCCACTTTTTAATTTTCCACCGACTACCCTTGCATGCAGCGCCATGCGAGGGACACATGACAACTTTCGTCAAGGAAGTTGAGGGTCCGTTAGGTAAAGGACCATTTAAACACAAATTATATATTTTAGAATTAAATTGTTAAAAAATACATATTTTAAGGACTAAAAGTGTATTAAACCCTATAATGTTTAATATATCTTAGATGCCTAAATTAAAAGCAAAGAAAAATTATACGGCATCACATTATAACATTGAACATATTTACGATCGTTGTGAAATTCGCAGACCCTTTGATCATTTGAATGGAAGAAAGCACAACATGGTCGACCCTAGAGCTTAAACATTAAAATAATCGCTTAGAGCCTAAAAAATATAGGGCCTTAATTTCATTTTTAGCCCTTAGTTCAATTTTATGTTTTGAGACCATTTTGTTTGGATTTTCATAAATGTATATAAAGCTTTAAAAAATAATAATATTTTCACAAGTTTATATAAAATTGTATAAAAATTTTAAAATATAACAAAGCATTCTACAAAAAAAAGTTTTAAAATATAACAAAACATTCTAAAAATGTTTAAAAGTAAGGGCGTATTTGGTTAGCGTCTGCAAAACAGTTTTTTGTTCTCAAAATTTAAAAAATACCAAAAACCTTTTTGTTTAATATTTTTGTTATCTAAATTTTGGGAAAAAAAATAAAATTTGAGTCAAAGAAACAGAAAACAAGTGTAATTTATTTTCAGAGTTTTTTTTTGAAAATTTTGGAAATAAGGAGAACAATTTTGGATGTTCAGATATGGAGAACAATTTTATCTTAGTCATATTTTTCCCCTCAAGATCATCACCAATCACTTATGTCACTCATCATCCTTTTGTCAGACTCAAACGTCAAATCACATCACTCATTTTTATTACATGTTTAATCATTTATATATGTTCTCTCTAAAAATATTATATCACTCATTTCTATCATATATTTAATCATTTAATTTTTGATTAATTTGTAGTTAATATATTTTAAAAAAATTTAATATAGTAGAATCGATTTAAATAATGTATATATATATATATGTTATGAAATTGTCAACATAAAAATAACTTTTTTATATATTTTTATTAATGTTTGAATTAGCGGTCAAATATATATATCTAGGCTGTCTAAACAAGTTTTACTATTTTTTGTATTGTAAAATTATTTTTGAAATTATTTAACCAAACAAGTTTTTTATCTCAAAAAAGTATCAAAACCACTTTCTTAAAACTCTTATCAAAAACTATTTTCGGATACTATTTTTTGAAACACAAACCAAATAGACCCTAATTTTCTATCACATTCCTTTTTTCTTCACACTCACTGTCTCAGCTCTCTCCAAGTCAGTCTCTCCCTCCCACTCTATACATGAGATTGAATTATTTACAGATTTTTCTATAAATTGTGAGTTTACGGGAAGCTACTCAACATCCAACACATCAACAAAGTGGGATGTATATATCTATGATTTAAAAAAAATATTGTTAAATGTTTTTTGATGGCTTCACGTAAGATGCTAAAATTTTTAATATAATTTTATGAGGCATGTACGTACGAATGGACAAATTCAACAAAAAATAATTGTCAAAAAAGGCAAGAAATATTTATTTATATATTAGACTGCATTGCTACATTTTTATCTAACTAAGAGTGAAATGTGATAATTTTAATTTTTTAAAATATAAATTAAGAACCTTCTACGGTACAAAGTTGTTGAAGGAATCGTTTAAGAGAAGCCCGGTTCTTTGGCAAAAACTTCAGTAGACAGTTTGGAGAAGATTAGTTGCGGAACAGCTTCTGCTATTCATAAAGTTCAAATGTTTAAAGTTAGCTTTATTTTTTATAAATTAATTGTACTCCCCTCCTGTCTATAATATAAAAGAGAGCATTAGAAGAAAGTCAATAAAATATTTCTCAAAAAGTCATCTTGCATGGTATCAACCAATTAAGCGATCAACATCGTCGTGTCTTCTCCAATCTCTTCTTCCAGTGACGATAACATTTTGTCCCTCCTCATATTCTCTGTCACAATCACTCTTTGTTACTGCCAAGCTAACAAGGACAACTATCTCCTTCAAAACAACCTCAATTAATTCCCTACTTTAAGGGTCAAGATGTTTGTTTTTGGGTATACAATTGCAAAGCCTGCCACCCATGTTGCGGTGACTCAAGAAACTGGTGAAATCACTAGTGGTTAGCTCATATCAATTTAAAATAGCACTCTGTTTCTGCAGACCACAGCTTCCCGCTCCCTTAACTCTTTATCTGAAATTTGATTACGATAATTTTTTATATGAGATAATTATATGATTGGAACTCAATACAAAATAAGGTTAACGGTATCTAATAGCCATCGTGCTCTCTGTTAGACACCATTTTTTTTTTGTAAGCTCTCTCTCTGTTAGATATTAATATCATAGATTTAGACCTCATTGGCCTCTCTCCTGTAATAGTGCCTGAGCTAAAAAAATAAAACTCGATACAAAACCTTATTTTTGTATAACTGCTCTGTTCTCTCTTCTGTCTTCGTTCCTTCTTCCATTTTGGTGACCATCGATGACGATGCCGAAGAGTTAGGAGATTGTCAGCGATTGTGACTGCTCTGTTTTCTCTTCCGTCTTCGTTCTTTTGGAGTTATTGGATATCCCAGTTTATCCTGAACATGTACGAACTTGGATTTGTATATTATGTGGAGTATCTTTGATAGATTTGTCTCTCTCTCTCTCTCTATTCATCTTTTTGTTTACTCTTTTGTTTAATCCGAGGATTGCTGGGGGTGGAGCTATTGTCCGTAGTGAATGGGGAAATTTGGTTCTGGTCTCTTCTTTCTTTTATGGAGAGTGCTCCAACATGGTGTCTGAGTATAAAGCTTTATTGGATGGTTTACAACTTATTTTTGCTTATGGGTTGTCTGGTTATAGCTTTGTAATTGAATGTGACTCCCTAGTGCTGGTCAATTCTATTATGGGTGCTTGTGATTGCCCATAGACCTGTTTGGGTTATCTGAGGCAAATCAAAGGCATTCTGAGACAACTGCAACATCGATTGGTCCATGTTTATAAGGAAGCTAATTCAGTTGCCGATAGATTAGCTGCTCAGGCTGTGATGAGTGGACGGTCTTCTGATTTTACGTGTGGGGTTCGACTCCTTGTGAGGTTGGGGTTGCTTTGTTGAATGACCAGCTTGGCATGCGTGTTCTGCGAAAGAAGAGAAGACTTGTTTTTTATGACAAAGGTTAATTTGGCTTTGAAAAGTGCTGATTTGTTTGAAATATCTAGAAAGGTTGTTGACTGTTATGAAGAGAATAACTGGGAGCAGCTGCTTTTTGTTTTGAGAATTTTGATTGTTAGTATGATTTTTGTTGTTTTGTTTATAGTAGGCGGATGTGCCTTTTTGGTTGTTTTGTAAGGTGTTTGTGCCTTATCTTTACTTCTTGTAATCCTCTTTGTGAATAAATAAAATTTTTCTTTTTCTTAAAAAAAAAAAAATAGGTTCATTATTTTTTCGTGGCTTTAGACTTTCAACACACAAATGTGACTGTTGTTTCAATGTTCTAATTTCATACTTTATTAATGTGATTTTTCTTTTATGTACAATATTTTTTTGTGTATCATTGTACATATATTGTATGTTTGTATATGTTCACTCAATAATGTTAGCAATTGGGACACAAATAAGTATTTTTATATTTAAACTAATTTTTTATAAAATACTTTAATTTAAGCATTTTAAATTTGAATGTCCAAATAATACTTATGCAATAAAAGTTTTTTTATTGAAAAAGTACTTTTTAAATTTGATAAATCATCTTAAACGCAACCTAAGACTATTATATCTCAACTAAACCCACAATTCATAGTTTTTCACAAACTTAAAAATCACTAAATTCATATAATAGTAAAAATAAATAAAAATCTTATTATTGTACAAATATTCATGTCAATACTAAAACAATAAAACATTTACATATTGTACTAATTTAACGTGTTAATCGTGTTAGTTTCAAGTTATTAATGTTTAACACACTTAACTAATTTATTTATTATTTGGATTAACAAGTTGCAATTTTTTCCTTTATGTCAAAAAATAGACAATTATAATTCACTAATCCTATATTGTGTTCGGATCTTACTATGGTGTCCTATCACAAATCAAGATTATTAAATTCCAAATAGAGATTTAGGAGGGAAGCTATAGTTTGTAGAAAGGGAAATTTATTTTAAATTAAATTGATAACAACTAATTTATATTTATTTATAGGTGTTTCATTTTGGAGCCAAAAATTTTGACAAAACCTTGTGATTTTGGCGGAACAAAATATTAATAACTAGTAATTGCCCGTGCCTGAAGGCACGGCGTAACGAAAAATTTATGCAGAATTAATACGTATTCAATCATCAACACATATCCAACCACCAAAACATCAAGTTAATCCCTACTAATTTCAAGAAATTTATGCAGAATTTCTTTTAAAAATAGATATACAGAAAAATATAAACATGTCTACAAAACTTACAATCATCACTACATACCCAAACCACCAAAACAACCATCATTCCATACCCAAAATCATCATAATTATGTATAATTAGTTAACTTTACAAAAGACGGAACACAAAAATATTTTTTCATACAAAAGCCTTGATGGTGGTGGTGGTGGTGGTGGTTGGGGGGGTAGTTGTGGTGGTGGGGTGACGGTGATGGTGGTAATGGTGATGTGGGTGGTGGTGCAATTCCAAACACTATTTTTTTAAAAAATATTTATGAAAAGTTGTAAATCTTAAAAGTACTTTTAAAAAGTCATTTCAAATGTACTTTTAAGGACATATTTTTCATATTAAATTTGGAAGGTTAATATTATCTTTAAAATAAAATTTAAAGCGATATCAACCGTGAATAACATAATTTATTTTGTTTATCTTTTGAAATTTGAATTATATTGTATTTTATTATTTTGCTTCTTATTACCCAACCAAAAAGACATTCCATTAATAAATAAATTACTAAACGTTGTGTTATAGATTTTACCATATGACTGGACAAATTAAGTGCAAACCAGGGCAGTCATAATCAAGAGAAATAAGTAACTTCAATAAGCATCAAACATCAACTTGCAGGCCAAAAAAAAATTAGGATATGTACATACAACATCAGTTCTCTGAAGAGCACGGCCAAATATGTACTTAGTTTTCTTCATGGTCTAAATATGTATTCTCATCATTGTGTTTGTGGGAAAATAATAATGAGTTAGATCAAATGCAACTTATCAAATAGCTAACAGAGTTTGAGAGGGACAACTTATCAAATAGCTAGCATGAGTCTACCATACACATACCCAAACCCACCTTCAATAGATCAGTTGAGTAAATATTTAAGTCAAACAAATCCAAATCAAATATATCCATCTCAGTACAGAAATATCACTAACACATACATGTACTTGAATGTGTGCTACTCCTAACAAACTAATAAGTTCGAATACAATAAATACGAATAGAATCTACAACACAGAGAAGAAAACACACAAAAACCCAAAAATATCAAATCAATTATAAAAAATAGAACTTCATGCTATAGAAATCCATCAACTGGTTACCAAACTATGGCAATAGTAATAACGCCAGTCAGCTAATTAGGCAACATTAAACCCAAGAATTAAGAAAGAGAAGATCATAAATTAGGCAGGTTGAAACTGTTCTACCCAAAGCCATTGGATTGAAATGGAAGAAATGAGATGAAAATGTGGGCCTTTGAATTAAAAGTGGATTTAATCTGAGCCGTTCTTATGCTTTTCCAAATAAATTAAATTTTAAAGTAGAAAAAGATTCAAAATGAGTCCTATCTTATTAGTAAAGATATTATATTTGTCAATTTCACTTTTAAATAAAATTAAAATTGTTAAGTTCACTTTTAAAACTAAAATAATTATCGTAGGTTGAAATATATGTTTAAAATATGTCGTACATCGGTAATGGAGACCATTTATCGCACATATTCCTTAGGGTTTTGAGCCCATCGTAAACCCTCTGTCCAACTCTCTCTCTCTCTCTGTGCAGCCATGAACTTGAATGATCATATAGAGAGGGTTCTATGGACCGAGGAACAACTCGCTGAACGAATATCAGAGCTAGCCTCTCAGATTACACAAGACTTCAAAAACAGTTCACTTTCATCATCTTCTTCTTTGTTTCCGGTCATTGTTGGCGTTGCCACTGGTGCATTTCTATTCTTGGCTGACCTCGTTCGAAAAATCAAATTGCCAGTCACCATCGATTTCATTCGAGCTGAATCTTACGGGTCCGGTACCAAATCGAATTGCTCCCCGAGGATTTCGTGCGATTTGAAACTCGATGTCCAAGGGAAGCACGTGATTCTGGTAATTTTCCAAGTCTATATTCAATTATATCGATTTTTTTTTGTTCGTCGAGTTTGGCACCATGGAACTCAGGGGCGGAGCCAGGATTTTGCCAGAATACATACTCACCACCCACACACAAATCGCACACACACAAACAAACCCAGCACACACACCCAACACAGACCCAGTATACACGCACCCACATCACACACACTCACACCCACTCACCCAGAAACAAACACCCACACCCACTCACCCACTCACCCACACACACATCACAAACAGACCCACCCACACCAATTGTTTGTTGGAATGACCGAGAGAAATTTTGTGTAATTTCCTGTGTACCTATTTTTTTTTGGGTATAATGTGTTGAATTTTAATTGATTTACACTTTGTTTGATTTAGCTTATAATGTGTTGAATTAGCTTATATTCAATCTAATTAGCTTAAGTGATTTTTGAAGTTTAGAAATCAAGGTCTTTCCTATACTGGATGCCTCTTTTCTCCTTTCTAGAAAATGCAAAAACTCAATTCGGTTTCTGTAGCTTTTTGCAATCAAAATGGTTATTGATGGGGACTAAATATTGATTTTGTTTTCCAATCTTTTAGCAGAAATGATCATTTTCGACTTCAGCTAGAGAGAGAGGTGGGTATGTTTAATTTGTTGTGGGTCGTGAAAGGGGGAGAGGGAGGTACCTGGGCTGAGCTTGGTGAGCCGCTGTGTGCCGCTGTGTTGAACGCCGTTGGTGTCGCTGCTGTGTTGATCGCCACTGTGTGCCGCTGCTGAGCCGATGTCGCTGCTGCTGAGCCGTTGTGAGAAGGGTGTGGGTAGAGGGGTAAGGGGTCTGGGTTGCTGTCTGGGGTGAGGCATGGCAGAGGAAATGGGTATGTAGGGAAATGGGTGAGGCATGGCGGGAGACAGAGAGTAGCTGTAGGGGTGGGTTTGATTTGGGTGTGTAGGGGAATGGGTTTGATTTGAGGCAGAGAGTAAGTAACTGTAGGCGTGTGGATCAAAATGGCGGGATTTTTTTTTTGGGTTGAGATGTATTGCAAGCCATTGGATTGAAATGGAAGAAATGAGATGAAAATGTGGGCCTTTGAATTAAAAGTGGATTTAATCTGAGTCGTTCTTATGCTTTTCCAAATAAATTAAATTTTAAAGTAGAAAAAGATTCAAAATGAGTTATATCTTATTAGTAAAGATATGATATCACTAATCAGTAATATATAAAAAAAATTAACGACACATAAGTTAAGAATTATCTATTTATATAAGTCAATAACTATTCTTTTTTTTTTATATGAGAGTAAATAACTATTTAAATAGAAATTATTTTATTTATTTATAATTTTATTATTAATTAATTAATGACATAACATTACCGATGCAGCGCATAATTTTTCAACTCGAAACTCCCCTGGCGTGCATGACACGCCAATGACATATGACCATGATGTAAGATATGAAACTCAAACATGCAAGGGCGAGACAAAATTGAGTCCTACTACCTAGATTGTGCCATGTGTCTTTCTGTCTTCTCCTTTCACAGCTGGTCTTGAGTTGGCAGGAGGACAGAATCATTCCAAAAAAATATTCAATTCAAAGGCCCACAAAACACATTTTTAATCATTAATTTCCACATCACTTCCTTAGGTCAGGATAAATTCTGTAGTAATAGTTTGTTTGTTTGGTAGAGAGGAAAATAGACTGGATAAAAAATGAAAAGAGAAAAATGAAATGAATAGAAAAAGTTTTTACCGTTTGGTACAAAGAGAAAATAAAATGGAGTGAAAATTATGAAAGAATGTCTTTCTCTTCCGCTCGCCAAAAGCAGAAAAAGAGAACGGATCAACTTTTAGGCATGACATTTTACTTTTTCCATTTTACCCCTTATTTCATATACAACAAATGGGTCCAACCTTCTAGAAGCAAGACACATAACATGGTTATGTGTTTCTGTCTAGGTTGGCCACACTGCCACGTGGCAGATAAGAGTAAAAAATTTTGTTAGTCATGTGTGCATGAGATGAGTTGATAGTAATTAATTTTTTTATTTGAGTTGCGTGTACAAAATTCCACCTAGTAGAGGAGTAGAATTGTAAATTTAAGTTTGATACACTTTTCTTTCGATATCAAACAACATAAAATTTATCTTTTCAACTTTCAATCTATTATACCAAACAAGAAAGAGGAAAAATCTATTTATTTCCTCAAGGGATGAAAAGTTATTTCCTTTTAATTTTCTTTCCTTTCATTTTTTTATTATTCCTACCAGACAGTTTAAAAATTTCTGAGTTTATGAATGGTAGTAATTGATTGTTCAAAATTGTCGAGAAAATCTACTTATATAGACACAAAAGGAAAGAAAAAATTACATCTTAGGGGATAAAAACCTAACTCTTTCTCTCTCTATTTTTTCTTGAAAAATAGTCAAATTTGAGCATTCTTAAATTTAATTTTAATCATACTTTTTGAAAATTTGATTTGGACCTGACTAGTCGAATTTGCTTTGAACTTGAGTATCAAGCTAAGGTTTTGCTTAATCTTAACTTGGCAAAAAACTTTGTAATCATTTGAGTTGGACTCAATTTCGTAGTAAAAATTTTAAAATTTGGACTTACATCTTGGTAATCCAATCTAATAATCTGTTCTTTAATGAAAATTCTTCAAATTTGTATAATCAACCTCAAGCTCAAACCCTAAATGTCCAAATTTCTCAAAAATCTATTAAAAAATAAAGGTCGAGAGAGATAACTGTACATGATGTGGGATAAACAACCCTATTCCAAGAAAGAAGAATTGATGAATGACAGCATAAAACATCTGTACCAAGACCACACATGCAGGCTTAGAGAGAGAATGGTATACACATCTTAGTGTAGTGTGGAGCACTTGACAAAAACAAAAAGCAAAAGTCACAAAGTTTCAAGCAGTGTGAACACATGAAAAGTTGGACACTGGGGATATATTATGAGGAAACAGAATAATTTTGTGTCTTGTTTGTCTCATAATGAAACAAAAGCATCCCCTCTGACATAAGATTTCGATTCCAAGCAATACAATTTATTATTTAGTCTCAATAATTAAATCAATTACATGCCCTCTTACATGTTGCAGTGGTCTCGTGCTGGCCTTTTGCTTTATAAAAGGAATTTGTGTTTTTCATATCACATTGATTTATTCCTACGTATTAAACTTTAGATGTCTAGATTCGCCTAGTAATCATGAATGGATTCGCCTCTGACCTCTGGGCACGTCGGAACCGCATGAGTTTCCGCCAAAATGGGTATAGGTTAGGTGTATGGTCAACGGGTGGTGAGATGACTGGACAATCTCTTGATCAGACCCGTCCCAGCAGAGAGATTAAAAGCATCTTTGGAATGTGGTGAAGGTCAAGTTGTAAGTCACGTGACCTGCATCACACGTACAACTTAAATTTGGGAGTCATTAGCGAAGTCAAATAACTTAAAACATCCGAGTTTACTCTTCTTCCAAAAAACTTGGAGGCCCTTATTTTGTTTGGAAAGGTGACAATGATATCGATCTCATGTACTGCATTGTACAAGGTTTTTAAGACCAGAATTTTGTCACAAAACTGAAATAAAAAATAAAAAAATAAACTACGGTTGATGGTTGAACATATTGACTAATTTAGAAAATCGCTCCTTTTGATTGATCTCAATTTTTGGTTTTTTTATTTTGGCGGGACTCTAGGTGGCTCTACAGCGCTCAGGTTGACACGTAGAATAATGAAGTCGTTGAGATGTCCAAAGAGTGCCGAGGAGGTACGCCGAGGTATGGTGACACAGAGCAGCCGAATACGACAATTGATATCGTATTTAATGCGATGTGACCCCTCATTTGTGGCAGAATGAGTGATAGTGACAAGACAAATAAATGCGTGTCTGCAAGCACCTACCCTCTAAGAGTCTAGCCTACTATCATGATGGCTAAGTATTAATGGCTGATGCGTCGAGATAACGCGATCGGCTCCTCCCGAGGAACTGTTCCCCAGAGTATTCAATGCTCAGTTGATGTCAAATGTCGATCTGGGGGATTTGAGTACTCGGGAGAGGGGCATAAATGCTCTGCATTTGGCCGAGCATTTATCTCATCTTCCTAGCATTTAATAGGAGGAGATGTGAGTAGAAAACACTCATTGCACGAAGAATGGTGTGTCAGATGTAAGATGTCTAGATAGGACTGAAGATTTTTGACAATCAATGTTAATTCAAGTATAAATAATCTTCAGAAAAATGGACAAAGGTATGCAAACTTAAACCAGAAAAAGATTGTCCATTGAGCTAAACCCTTCGACCTTAGACTGACTTAAGCTTCGGAGGGGGTAAGTCGGGTGCTCATCTGACCCCTTTTTTTGACCTTGTTGTTTCAGGTTTACCAACTTGGAGATCGTTGTCCCAAACTATTGCAGGAATTATCCCGTGCAGATTTGATATTTTTTTATAGCTTAGATGTCTCGATAGGTGCATGAAAAATGATATGGGGTTTCATAATGTAAAAAAAAAAACTGAATTTAGTGTACAAGGTTCTACAAATACTGTGATTTATGCAAGATAAATAATGGACAATTTTACTCTCATTCTTCCATGATTGATTTGTATACATAACATAAATAATAGACAATTTTACACTTATTCTACCATGATTGATTTTTATACGTGATTGACTCAGTTTATTATTTCTTGAGACAATGCTAATAATAAACAATGTATGGTAAGATTTGAATTTTATTGAATAAGGCCATTCGTCAAGTCGTTATTCATTTTGTTGGCTACTTGGTGAGGTAGCCAGTTTCTTGGAAGACTTATAAATTGTGCATGATTAAGCTATTTAATGAGATACCCAATTATATGCTATTTAACCCTAAGAGTAGTTCGAATGATAATAGAGACAAATTGTGAATGCAGATGTCCTATGTTCAAATTTTGACAATCTTTTAAGACAAAATCATGAGAGATTTATCCCTCATAAATACGTAATTCCGACATGGATTACCTACTTTTGATCGAATCGAGGAGAGGATTAGTTGAGGTGCACATAATCTAACCTGAATACCCATGATCTCTGAACGACAAAAAAAAAAAAGAAGAAGAAATTATATAGTGTTTCGAGAAATCACCTATAATTTATACTTGATTAAGTTACTTGTTAAGGTATCCTAACGTATGCAAAAAGTTATATATACCTAGTTGTAAATCATCAAGTTATAATTATATATATTCTAAGGTGAATTATCATCTCCACCAAATTTACTGTTCGAGGAATATATATAGACTAATGTTATTTGAATCTAAAAATTTGACATAATGATGTAATTTTATTGAAACTATTGGATCAATACAAAGTTTCAATATTTAATGAGGTCTACAGTTAATCCAAATATCATAGTGAATTAAGTCCAAATAACATTGTTCTTATATATATACAAGTAATAACCCAAAGGGGTGCAACTCAGGTGGGTTGAGAGGTTAACCTTATCTCAACTCTAGGTATATAATCTTCAACCCTAACCCTAACCCTACTTCAATTTGAGGTACTAAACCCGAGTACTATCTGAGTTTAATTCGGGTGAGCTCGGATTGAAATCTAATTATTTAATTCAGACTGATTTTGAGTGAAAAATCGGGTTGAGCTTGGGTTACTTAATTTGGGTTTGATTTTTTGAAGTGTAAATTTGATTTTTTCAAGTGTAGGTCTGATTTTTTTAAGTGATCTAAGATGAAAGGCGAGGTGCAGATAAAGAGATAGGGAGTGAGAGAGGGATGCTAAGAGTCTGAAAGTAGACGAGACGAGTGAGAGAGGAATCTGAGAGTGATAGAAGCGCAGTAGTGAAGACATGAAGTGAAGTGAAAGTCTAAACTCTAAAGAATGAAGATAAATACTAACTTTAGTTAAATATATTTATTTATTTAATAATTGGGTTCAATTCGATTTTAATATTCGGGTTAAACCTAACAATCCGAGGTCTTAATCCGAGGTTTACCGGAATTTAATTTGGGTTGGAGTTTTTTTACCCAGACCCAACTCAAGTATTAAAAATTCTAACCCAAGCCCTGCAGTTTTCGGGATGGGCTCGAGTTGAATTTAGGTTAACCTGCCCAAGTTGCACTCTTAATAACCCGTGTCTAAAAGTACTAAGTAACTCAAAAAATCTCGAGTATCAGTTATGCAATATTAATATTTTCAAACAATACTTTATTTTTTATTATTTTTTTAGTTACACAATTCAAAATCAATTTGAAGACACTATTTTTTTAAAAAAATTGACAAAACTTCTCTAAAAATATGACTCCTAAAAAATATCAACATGTACACAATTTATCTATTTAATCATTATACCTAAAAAATATCTTCTTTTTTTTGGGATAAGAGTCAATATTGGCGTGTTTGAGTTGTCGGGTGTATAGAGAGAGAACACGCTATATAAGAGATGAGATAAACTTATTAGATGAGAATACATATATATATATATAGAGAGAGAGAGAGAGAGAAAGACAATGAGAAATATTAGAGTTTTAATGAGTATTAGATGTATTTTGTTATTATTAGATATATATAACTGTCCAAGAAAGAGTTATATGAGAGATGAGAGAATGTGTGCTTAAAATGTGTGAGAGATAGGAGAGAGTATAAGATAGAGAGATGAGAGATATGAGTCTTGGAAAAATTTCGTATAAGAACCGTCGAATTAATAATCGTCAAACGATCTGAATCTCAAAAAATTCAAAACAAATTTTTTTACCTACTTTATTATATAGATATATCCACCAAAAACTAGCAGTGGTTTAACACCCAATTGAACCCACGTGACATTTCACAAACCTAGTTAAGGAAATCAGAACAAGGAGAAGTTGTTGCTTCAATATGGAATCTACACTTAATATATGTTGTCATATTTCCGAGAAAAGTGCTGCCTCGAATTCGTTGTTTGATGAGTCAGCTATTAACCTTTTGAGTTTTGAGGTTCTGATCATGTGATTTTTTGTTGATTTAAAAGTTTTTCGAATCCCCTAGAGTACCTGACTGATCATCCCAGCACATGCAACGTTTCGTTTATCATGAGAAGTCTCCGAGGAAAATCGAACAGAAAATCTCCAACTTTAGTTTGTAAAGTACATTTCTGGCCAATTTGTACATCATTTAGGGTTTCATTCTCTAATGACCCATACCCTCACATTGTAGTTTTATTGGACTAACTTGAACACTCCTATATAAATGCATCAGCAATAGTCCGTACCTGAAGGTACTGTAGATTAAGAGTTACGGGGTCATTGAAATAGTTCTCATAGTCCATACTCTGATTTTTCCCCTCATCTTCTTGAAGAAGAGGATCTCCAGCGTGGGAGGAGGGAGTTGGAGGAGGGGCCACCCCATAGCGTTGAGGAGGGGCTCCCCTCAAGGGAGCACCCAAGGAGGCTTGGCAGACAACTTGGAGGTGGGCGCCCAGCTGGGGACCTCCTTGGCGCCCTGGGCGAGGTGCTCCCTAGCTTGGTACTCTCCTGGTCGCGCACCTCCTTGCCCAGCGAGCATCAACTAGAGGATTTGCAGCTGCATTGCCTCTAGTAACATTGGTTGCGAGTTAGGAACAAGATTGGCTAGGGGAGGTACGACCTCCTCTTCACGTGGTGAATCGTCCTCAGAATGATTTACGGGTCTGGTGGTGATTGCCATAGATAAGAAAAAAGGTGGTTGGGTGAAAACTTTGTCATTCTCATGGACGGCGCCAAATACATGGGTGGATTTTGGTTGGTTTGTTGGGGTGTGTGCAAAGGGAGATTTTGAATTTGGGGGAAAAAAATTTGTGAGACTAAATTTGGATCATTGGATTGAATGAGATGTAAATTAGATCAATTTCAGTCATTCTCGTGATAGGTTATAAGTTAAGAATTCAAAATAGGTTGTGTTTTATTATATAGATATTGCTTAAAAAAAAAAATCCTTACAATGGTTGTAAAGATAAAATGCAAAGAGTACACCTAAATGAATCCTATAGTTTTAAGTCCATTAAATTGCAAAAAATATGTATATATCATAGAATTGAAAGAAAGACCCAATGAAATAGATGTAAAAAACAAAAAATATGCAATAACCTTGTAGTTACACAAAGCATTGGCACCATCTCAAACACCTGAATTTATGACCTCAACTCCTTCAGTTCCCATCTTTTTCAATATAATTCAAGGTGATATCACCCATTAGGTATAGGTAAGAGATTTATTTATATAGTGGATTGTATTTGAATTTATCATTTGGGAAATGAAAGCTGAACTTCCTTTTGGTTCTCCCAAAAAAGATCTTGTATATTTGATCCCATTTTCAAGGAACCCAAAAAAATTATAAAATTGAAAAAAGAAATATTTTCTTGCTCAAGAGTTGTCAATCATAGGTTCAACTATATCATTACTCCTTTTAGTCGTGGCTATTGGCTATTCCTCGAACAACTCGATGAATAGGGAACCAAGTAGTTGACCATTTACCGCACCTCAGATTCGAAACCAAAAACATCTGGTAATGATCGACAACAAAGTGCCTTCTTTTTTTTTTCCAACCTATCGAAAACTTGAACGGAATTGAAGTTTCTTGGCAGCTCCTTCTCTCTCAACCTCAAAAGATTTTGATTGACACGTAGACATAGACAATTGGGCTTTTAGCACCCTTTTCCTTCTAGCATTCTCAAGATAAACAAAAATTTGGGTTATCAAAAGTGTTATATTTATTAATAGCATAATAAAAAAAAACACTCTCAAAAATAGATCCAATCACGTTATTTTGATCGACACAAGTATATGAATATGATAAATGATCTACACTTGATTGAAACTAAGTAAAAGCATATTTTAGAGGATCTCACACCCAAATTTAGATGCATCAACCGAATGAAAAATCTAGAGTGGCCAGCTGAAGTTCATTGATCCCTCTGTTGTCTCTCAAACATGTTTTTTCTCTTCTAGATTGTACTTGCCTGAAGATGGTGGAGTACTGGTTGTGGAGGAGCTTTTGCTTCCATGTCCTTTGCTGATCTTTTTATCTTCTCCTCCTCCTGCTGCCATGATAGTTAGTGTCTCCACCAATTCAGTATACAGCTTAGCCTTGAGCGGTCGCCTTTTCCGGGTATGGCCTGCAGGTTTTGCTTTCTTCACTGGCATGGAAGCTTCATTATGTTCCATTGTAAGGTTGAATAAAGAAACATATATGTGTCTATAT
>CAUOFW020007993.1:0-19110 GCA_963454935.2 Ilex paraguariensis | reverse complement strand
TTGGTACAATTGGTATCTTATTTTTTTTATATTGGTCACTTATTTTTTTTTAATTGCTGATTAATTTGGGCTTTGAATTTGTTTTTTAATTTTTTGAGAACTATAGGTTTTCATACAGTAGTGGTTTTATTTTTGGTATAAATAATAACTTGATGATTTTATTTATGGATTATAAAGACAATTTAAATTTCATTGATTAATAAGAGTAAGAAGTAAACATCAATCATCAGTACTAAGATGCGTGATAAGAAGATCTACTTACAGTGTACTCTAGGTATGAATCAGTTTGTAATAAGAAAGATGAAAAATTATATAGTAAGTATATAATAGTTTTTAATGAAATATTATATCAAAAATTTTGAAAAAATAGATATACTAAATAACTTACATGTCCAAAAATGGTGACATTGTCTATTTGGGTACTGATTTTTGTGTTGTAGTGACGGTGTGTATGCGGTTATTAGGGTTAAATGTTAAACTATCAAACTTTGAAAAAGAAGCACTAAACTTAAAGATATTTTATATTATGTGTGTTTAATAAAAATATTTTTAATTTTATGTAAAGTTTTACCGTAAAATTAGAAATTAAACAAAACTAACCTAAATCAAAGTACAAACAATACACTTTTTACATATAAGATTTAGATCATTTAATTTAAAATGAATTCAATATGAGTTGATATTGTATTTTTTCAAATTTAAGATAGAGACGTATGAGAGATAGAAGTATAGAGTCTTACGATAAGAAGTTTCTTCATGGGCGGAAAAAGAAATTCAGGACTAACTGTAGACCGTTAGATCAAAATTTTTGAAATAATATGAACCGTCTTTTATGTTGAAATTACGTTGTCCGTTGGATGTGTTTATGTTTTGCCTCAAAATGTTCTGGACCTCTCTTTATTTTTTAGATTCAAACTTGTTCTATTTTATTATATAGATATTTTCCTTTTTCCTTTTTCTCATTCCATTTCATTATTTACCACTTCATAAAACTAAACGAAACGAAACGAATGATGATTCTACCATACTTGGGCTTGTTATTCTTTTTCAGATGGCTTGAAATCAAGAAGGTTAATTCTGTTTAATTATTAACTTCCCCGAGCTATTAAGGATTCAAATCTTCTCCAAATATATTTGGATTGACAGTTATTTTTATTATTCTGTATCTTCAGGCATAGACAACAACTAATCCTTTAATATGATCACCATAAGCTTTCAACTGAATTACCCATTTTTCTCCTTCTGCCTAATTTACCATTTGTTGCCAATTACAACATATAATGATGTTAATAATTTCTAATATCCAGCCTAAGTGTTCAACATTTTCTTTTTAATGAAAGAAAATGGACAGTAAAGAGGGAAATGAGAAAGTAACAGGGAGAACTTGGTTGCCATGATGTTCAAAATTACAAAGTCCTATTTAAAAAAGTTAATGGTAGATGATTATGGTTTTAAGTGATGAATGAACTTGTTCATTATGGGGGGAAAACAACGACAAAGAGGGAAAGTGAGACACTAAGTCAAGTGATCATGCAGCCTTTTTGTATGCATTGTGCTAAATCTCTACTTATGAAAAGTTTGAACACCTTAGAAATGTAAGGACTGCGGTGGGGGGGGGGGGGGGTATGGGCTCACCCTCAATTTAAAAAAAAAAAATTACTAATGTATATTTCAAAATAATTTTAAGTATATTTAAGTGTGTTCATTCTATCATGTTTTGTTCTATCAATTAATATAGTCTCATAGCTGAATAACTGAATTTTTGGACATGCTTTGGATACTTTATAGATACATCCAAATAAATTTTTGACATATAAGACTTATTTTTTAAGTTATAGAGATTATGATAATTATGTTGCATACCTGAATGAATGATCAATAATTAATAGTTTGATTTGTTATATATAGAAAGTCTATAACATCTTTTATGCTGTTAGCCTCATTTTTTGTGAAGAATTGTAATTAGTTTTTTTTTTTGTTATTTGTATGCATTATATTTACTGACATTTGATACTTTTCATATTTTATGAATTATCAAATACAATATAGAAAATTTGAATATATTTTTTTATTAATTAAAAGAAAAAAAAATTAAAATTTCTAAGTAAAGTGTCCACCTTGGACAAAATTTTTAATTTTGCCCTGTACGTATGTATGGTACAAAAGTGTTTAAATATGATGAAGATTTAATTTACTTTTTCTAGCATATGGGCTATTCAATCCACAAAGGTAAAGCTAATGATGAACAAGAAAGCCCGCAAGAATCCGACTTTATTGGTTCAACCCTATCAATTGTACCTTTAAACCTTGATCATTGGAATTTGGTATGAGTTGAGCATGTTGGTACACTCTTTTGCATAGTGACAGTTATTTTTTGTGTAGGGTGCCACCCATTATACTTGTTCATCAATATTTTTTCTCAAGTAATGGAATAGGATAAGGTTATTGATCGTGTCCAAAATTAAATTCGAATCATTAATTTTGATTTGAACTGCCACTATTAATTGACAAACTAATAAGTAACAGAAAAAGTAATTATTTTTTATGTGTAATGCGTTTTTATTATATAAAAAGTAAAAGTACGATAACAACAATGATATTTTTGTATCATATAGACTTTAATAAATCATTTTTCCATGGAAGAGATTGTGTTCCTCTCTCCATTTATTGGGTATAAGATTCTAGTGACCATCGAAGACATTACCCGCACAAATTCACTTAAAGATAATCAATATATATATAATAAAGTAGAATGAATTTAAATTTTAGAGATAAAGAGTGGTCTAGATCGTTTCGTGACTAAAAAAAGAATCACCTAATGGACAATGTTATCCCAAACTATCTCGAGCTATTAACGTCTCAGATCGTTTTAATCCGACGTACCACATTAACTCTTTTGAAATATTTTTACTACTCAAAATTTATAATTTTCAAAATTGATATTCCAAAATTTAATTCTCTCAAATATTTTCCTTAATCAAACAAATTTCTCCCTTTCATTCCTTTGTATCTCTCTCTCACGCACAATTCACGCAAAAAGTATCAATTTTTCACAATAGATTCCTCTGTATCTCTCTCCGTATCTCATGAAAATATTAGATAATGTCTGATTCAAGTAAATATTACATCTCTTTGTAGATAGATAGTATATATCACAGAGAGATATAGTATATTACGAAAATATTCCTCTATATATCTCTTTGAAAGAAAATTATGTAATAAATATTAGATAGTATATATCACAAAAATATTCATTTGTATCTCTCTCTTTCATTCAAACAATATTACAAACACGAATTATACAAATTCAAGAGTCAATTTTATTTTTTTCATAATCAATAAAAAAGAAAAAAACATAACTTGCAAAAAAATTAAAGAAATTAAATATGTTTAACATGTAAAATATACAAGATTAAATTCATTTGCAACTCATATATCAAGAGATATACTAAGTAAAATATGTTTTACATTTAAAATATACAAGATTAAATTCATACACAAACATGAATCATACAAATTTAATATTTAGTGAACAACGTAAAGCAACAATAATTACTAAATAATCCAAATCTAAATACTCGAAAAAAATGATACAAAATTATAAGAAATACTATGAACACGAATCATATCAATTCAATATTTAGTGAATAACACGAAACAACAATCTTTACTAAATAATCTAATACTAAATAACATTTAGTTTAAAAAAATATATTAAAAATATAAATAACAAAAAAGAATGATATAAAATTAAAAACACTACTACAAACTCGAATCATACAAATTCAATATGCAAATTTGTTTTTTTCATAATTAATAAAAAAAACATAACTTGCAAAAAATCTAATTTAACAAAGAAAATATGTTTAACATGTAAAATATACAAGATTAAATTCAAACTATTTGACAACTCAGATATCAAAAGATATATTAAAGAAAATATGTTTTACATTTAAAATATACAAAATTAAATTTATATACAAATATGAATCATACAAATTTAATATTTAGTGAACAATACAAAGTAACAATATTTACTAAATAATATAAATCTAAATACCTAAGAAAAGTGATACAAAATTACAAGCGAGAGAAACGAAACAAAATTATAAGTAAAACTATGAACACGAATCATACAAATTCAATATTTAATGAACAACATGAAAAAAAAATCTTTACTAAATAAAATTTAGTTTAAGAAAATATACTAAGAATATAAATAACTAAAAAGAATCATATAAAATTAAAAACACTATTATAAACTCGAATCATACAAATTCAATAGTCAAGTCGTATTTTTTGGAAGTCGGTTGAATTTTTGATAGTTATATTTTGTCATTTGATAACATCTGCAGACTTAGTTTATTTGTGGGAGTATTGTTTTTATTTTCATTCTATTAGTTATGAATTCTTTTATTATTTAGATAAAGTTGATTATGAATATTAAAATCGTGGATTTTGAATCAAAAACACATCATTGAATATTGTTAATTGATATATTTTTTCAGATGTTTGAATTATTATGTTTCAGTAGCTATAACATAATTTTTATGACATAACAATTTAATGTGAAAATATATGTTATGTATGTAAGTTGATGTTATAAAAATATTAGCGGACACATTTTATTCGTCGTTTATTATAATGTTGTATTTTATTTTATATTTATGTATGAACAAATATTTATAACTAATTTACAAGTAACACCATATATTCTAGACACAGTACAATATAAATAATTTTAAAAAAAATATTAGTAATTATTGGGTAAATATATTTGTGACCGTATAAAAGAAAGCGATGATCTGACAGTTTTTGAGTGCTAATAGATGAAGATTAGATTCTTGGTAGAAAACTTGTCTGCCGTTTTTACTTTCAGCAGTAACCAATTAAAGCTTCATTGCAGCTGCCACACAATGTTTATCCTAAAACACCTCCATTTGCATTATTTTATTTGTTTTCTGTTCAACTTTCAGAATTTATTGTGTCATATGTTGTAGAATAAATGACATCATTTGTTTTTACTTGTGTAATAATATACTTTCAGAACAATCTTACAGATTTTTGCACCAAAATGACATTCTCAAGTGTTCGGGGCGGTTGTAGTGCTTTTGGAATAAATATTCAATATAATGATAATATATGTCAATACTATCTCATTGTATCGTAATGCAATAACAACCCAATAAGGGCATGTTTAATTTAGGGAGAAGGTTAGATGAGATGAAAGTATTATTTTCAATCTATTCTATTCCCATAGTATAGGAAGACATAAATCATTTTTTATTTTCCCTCTTTCACCTTATTTATTATATGATCTACAATGTTGTGGGACCTATTTAACCAAATTTATTATGATTTTTGAATTGATCGTGAGTTCTATTAAATATTGAAACTTAGTATTGATTCAATGATTTTAATTAAATCACATCATTATATCAATAAATTATGTCAAATTTTTATATTCAAATAACATTATTCCTTACTTCTATATGACAAAAGTTTGGCGAAGACATGGTAGGACGTGTTTGAATTGCATCTCAAATAGCTTTCTCCTTATTTTTAGAATTTTGGAAACAAAAAACCATTTTCAAAATCCAAACCAAACCAAAGAGGCCTTGGTCTTTCCATGGCCTTGTACTCGCAGTGCCTCTATGACCAAACTGTTTTCAGCCTATAAGAATGTGTTTCTTGTAGAACCTGATAATCAGAGTAAAGACAAAGATTTCATGCATTAAACACAAGAAAACACACAGAGAGAGAGAGAGAGAGAGAGAGAGAGAGAGAGAGAGAGGAGTACATCACTAACAGATCTTGTTTCCTCTAAACAAGCACCACTAACATATATTTCATCACTAAAGGAAGTGATTACCTCAGTAGTATTACAAGGGCAATACCATGAAGTCTATTTTTAAAGTATTTGATAAATGCATACTAAAATTTGGCAGACTTAAATTAAGGAAGATTGATCTTTTGGTAGCTTTTTCTTGTTTGTGACAGGGGAAGCAAGTAATTGCCCCATGAACACAACCATCATCGTCTTCACTAGCTTCCTCTTTGCTGGAATCGGGCTTCCGATCTTGGGTTTGAACTCCGGCTTCCTGGTATCACCTCCGTCTTCACTCTTGTTCACCAACGCCATCTCTCTGTCCCTCTCTCTCCCTCTCTACCACAGACAAGCTTGTTCTGCTTCTTAAGAGTAAAGAATGATGGTATTTATAGAGTGGTCCAACTACGATAACTTTTCCATACCGTATCTAAACTTTTCATTCAATAAAACTGTGACACATAATTTTTTTAATTTTATTATTTATCTTTAATTTATTAGCTTTTCAATTAATAATTATAAATCATTCAAGTGAAAATCAACCGCTATAAATGAATTTGTGTTATCTCTTAGTATTTAAAAATGTCATATGAATAAAAAAAAATAGTTGATATCTGTGATTAACTTTCTTGCGAAAGAATTGGGAGATCGGATTCTTCTCGAAGTGAATTAACAAAAGTTTTCACCTCGTTCGAAACTGATTTTTTTTCTCTAAATTCTTTTATTTATTTATTTTTTTACAATTTTCTAAAAAGTGTGCACGTACACCTTATCTTAACGGTAATCTCAACTTTTTTTTTTTTTTTATTGCTTTCGGGTCTTTAAAAATGTGTAACATTACAGGTGATTGATTGATTCCGATGTGAAAGACACCCATCTTTGTGTGTGTCTCTTTGTGTGTTGGATGATTTACTTGGCAGGTAATACCACCTTGGCTATGCCCTTGTTTGTTGTGGTGATACACAATAATCACAATAATTATCTATGAGCTGTAAATTCAAGAGTGAAACATAAATTTAGATGTTTAAATTTTAATAAATTTTTAATATTAAATTATAAAAAATTTATCTCTAATAAATACCTTAATTTCGGCATAGATCACCTATTTTTTGACCGGATTAATAGCCAAAATACGTATAAACTAACTTGAACACTTCTGACAATTAAAAAAAAAATACCTATGAGATAGTTTCATTATAGATCTTTCTACATCAGATACAAATTGTCTTGCTTCAGAGAGTAAAAATTACTTCCGACCAAAAAAAAAAAAGGAGAGTAAAAATTACTCGGATTAGGCCAAACTAAAGTTCCAAAATCCCACCGAAAGCAAAGCAATTGGGGCCAGCTTTGAATACTCATTTTACCAAATGCTTAATTTTGCTTGGCCTGCATTTAATTCCTTTGCAATAATGTTATATTGATCAAATTTAAAAATTAAATTAAAAGCTTAAATGATATGACAGTTAATTATTTAAAATTTTTATTGAAGCTCATATGACATGACACTATAAAAAAGATCAAGTCATCTGTCATGTCATTTAGCTCTTGATTTGATCTTAAAATTTAGTCAGCATAGCATTATTTTTTTTCTTATACTAACGAATAGGGAGAGTTCACGTGAATAATATGGACAATCTAACTTTGAGAACCCGAATATATAAACTAATTATGTCTTTAGATATTTTCTTCAACACTCAATAGAGGATCTGAATTTGGTATCTTCCACTTGCTGAATTTTGGTAAAAGTCTCTAGATTTATCGAGAAAAATCATTGAAAACTATCCTCAATAGAGTGGACGGATAAGTATATGATGCCCACTTTTTTCTTTTTAATATTATATTAAAAAATAATTCTCAGCCGTAGATGTTATTTTTATTTATTAATTTTTTTTATAGTTGTTGATTATAAAAATAATAAAAACTTTACACCCGACATTTTGTGGTTTGCCAAAAAAATAAAATAAAATAGGATACCGTATTTTTTATGTACTAAAGTCTAATCACAGAGTGGACTCGTCAGTCAAAGCATCTTCCTCGTGGCTTATTCGGATGAATTTTTAGGAAGGGTTTGAATTGCTATTCTCGAATCCTTTCAAACTCAAATTTCTTTTGACAAAAATAAGATTCAATATTAAATTTAGTTCATACTAATGTATTGTATGAGTACGGATATATCACTATTATGATAAATATATTTATATATAAATAATTATTGTATTCCTTCATCAATCTAATTTAAACTCATGTTTATATACGTATATGTATAATTGTCTTTTTGTATCTTAAATTCGTTAGCCCTCATCCGAAACCCCTCCCTCTCCATGGGTTTGATGAAACCCATGATCTAGGGTTTAAGGTCCGTGTCAATACCAGGCCAAATTTGGTAACTCAAACTTCAATTTTTTGGCTAAACATAAATTTTATGTGTCATTTAACCTATTTTTTTCTGAACCTATCTTCCAAAGCCTCCAAGCCAACTTACCACACAGCCCCTTGGTGGACTTACACTTCCTCCACTGGGTATGAACTATAAACAAAAGGCTCTATCTATGTCTCACTCACTCACTTTCTCAGATGGGCTCACTATTGCGCTATTTATGCGCCGAGCTTCTCTTTACCCGCTTGTCAAAGAATGATACAATATTGGGCCAACTTCATTTTACCCTCTTACATGTGGTTAGATCTTTGTTTAGACCACACCCTTCAAAAAATAGTCGCTTAACCCTTAATTTGCACAGCTAACTCCAAGAAAGTATTAAAATGACCTAAATATCCTCTTTTCTTTTTCCCCTTTGTTTTATTTTTCTCCACTGTTCTTCTTCCCCCCCCCCCCCCCCCCTCTTTCTTCTTCTTCTCAGCTGAAATTAATTGCCTGAATCATTCAAATCCTTGATAATAAAAACAGTAAATCCCATTTTGCCCCTAAAAGATATAAAAATTCTCAATTTACTTTTCAAATGATTAATTTTTTTATATTGTTCACTTAAAAAAATAAAAACGTTACAATATAATCCACCATCCTATTTTCATTTGGCCGTCGAGTTGTTTTGTGTTAAAACAACAAATCAAGAATTACTAACCACTGTGCCAGTTAGCAAAGACGGGTCACAACCACTATCTTAGAACGGATCCATCAATCAGCATGATCATTTGAGCACCACATTATTTAGTCCTATTTTTTTTATCCCATTATTTGGTCACCGAAAATCATATCCCTCAAAGGTCTTCGATTATGAAAGAGTCTCTCAAATCTTTAAAAAGCAAAACCATCTAATGGTAAAACAAACCAGAATGATTAAAAAAAAACAAGAAGAAGAAAAAACCTCGTTCATGTACAATCCTAGAATGTTCCTAGCTAGCAATATCATTTCACATGTCACGGATTACAATACGAGCAATGCTAATAGAAGGAGCAAAAAACCAATAAAATGCACTATTCACAGAAAGCTTACAAAAGTCTAGATAACCACAATCACAACACCAATACCAAACGTTTGTTTGGAATT
This sequence comes from Ilex paraguariensis, assembly GCA_963454935.2. Taxonomy (NCBI): domain Eukaryota; kingdom Viridiplantae; phylum Streptophyta; class Magnoliopsida; order Aquifoliales; family Aquifoliaceae; genus Ilex; species Ilex paraguariensis. Next base: position 9,777 of record CAUOFW020007993.1, on the reverse strand, counting down.
TCCTATGGATTGGTCAGTAGCATCATGTTCTTGAACTCTTCGAAATCAAGCACCCCGTCTGAATTGGAATCATAAACAATAATCATGCTCTTACAGTCCTGGCCACCATGCTCGTCCCACAATCCTAATCTCGACAACACGCTTTGAAGCTCCTCACTAGTAATGAAGCCATCTCCATCCAAATCATAGACCTTGAAAGCCTCAACAAGTTCACTCTCAGTGTTGCTATCCTCCTCGGCGTCTTTGCTTTCGCCAATGTTCCTCTTAACAACACTGTCATAAAAGAACGAAAAATCAAAGGGGTCAAGACTAGTTTTGCCCAACGATGACTCGAGCTCGTCTAGGCTAGAGTGGAGGCCAATTCTCTCGAGAAGGCATTGGAGCTCATCCAGGCTCACAAGGCCATCCCCATTTTTGTCAAGCTTTTCAAAAATCCGGTGCAGATCATTTGAGTTAATTGAAGACATGCTGGTGCCAAGATTTGAAATATGTCGAAATTGGCTTGTCTGATATGTTAACGATGTGTGTACCTTCACTTTTGAAGAGGAAATAGAGAGGAGAAGGCTATATATACAAGGATGTTGTAGAAATCTATATTGTCCTTGCTTGGATGTCTATGGATACTAATGGTCAACACTATTGTGGTTAAGATCATATGAAAGAAGTTGCTGAGAAAAGAACAAGGATGCTTTTGTGCGGCGTGTTGCGTTAATTTGAAGACCAAACAAGAGCTTTCGTCTGAAATTTGTTCTCTTTCATTCCTCATGTTTTCTACTTTGAGAAATTACACAGGCATCCCCCAAGTAATCTCATAATCACACGATCATCACCTAGTATTGCCAAAATTACACAAAAGCTCCTTACTTTTTAAGGAAAATTCGTCGTAAGTTGGGGAAAGATTTGGAGGAGAAGACTATGTTACCGAAAATAATTTCGGTACGGTTGCTTTGAATTTTATAATTTTTGTGGGTTTTGATACAAATTTTTTAATTTGTTTACTATAAAAAAAATTAGGTTATGTTACAATTTCTAAAATTTGAGTTATAATTTTTGGATTATCACTTTTGTGGTAACGATGTGATCGAACGTAAGTTATCACAAAAGCTTTAAATAACCTTCAAAAGTGGTAAAACAATTATAAAATTTTTTAAAGGTGGTATATAGGCATGTCAATAGATTAGATTTTGATCCAAATTTGATCTGAACCCGAATACGATATAGATGGATAGGGATTGCTATTTTTTATTGATTATCTAAATTCAATATCTTATATTTTACGGATTTTAATTTAGATATACTTATATTCGATCCGACTATAATTCAATTTAAAATATTTATATATTTTTGTAAAAATATTAAAAAAATTAAATGATTATTCGAAGAAATTTGGTTAAAATTTAGTTAAATTCAATTATTCGAATTAGATCAAATCATCGAATTGTTAGCGGATTCAAATATGAACCACAAAAATAAAATCCATGGAATTCCAATCAGACTTTCAAATTCATATTTGATTTCTAATCAATAAATATCTTATTCAAACCTGATCCCTTGACAGGCCTAGTGGTATAGTACTGAATTTTTAAATTTTTTTTGGACCGTAGACTTCTCCATGTATGCAATATTAGAATTGCAGCTAATTTAATTTTCTAAAAATAGCTTCTTGCTTTTAATACAGTATCATATTACTGTCCAAGGGTCAAATTTCAGAAACAGTAATACTATTTAAATTTAAAATTTTGAATTAATTTATCGACTTTATGATATAATTTTCTTGAAATTATTGAATCAACATCAAATTTTAATATTTGATAGGATCTCATAATCCGTCTAAATATTATAGTGAATTAGATTAATAAATTAAATCAATAAAATAGATTTAATAACACTGCTCTTTTGAAAATCATGATGTGAAATAATATGTCAACATAGGCATGATTCCATTAATGAGCACGTAGTGTAGCAGTTGATGTGTACGTAATCTTGATCGGTTCTCATGAGAATAATTCCATTATGGGTGATCTGTTGGTGGGTTTGGGCTCGTCAATACTAAAAATTGTTCAAATCGAGTATAAAACCATTTTCTTAAAAATAATAGGGGAAACTTCATTTTACCCCTTGTGGTTTAACCCATTTACACATCACCTCCCTCAGGTTCTAAAATAACACTTAACCCCCTTGTGATTGATGGACCAAAATGCACTGTTAATTTTTTCATCTATTTTAACGATCGGTGTATCTCACATGCATGTTAAGCAACTTGGTATAAAAAAAACACATTACAAAAAGACAAAAAATACCCTCACTAACTTTGTCTCCTCATCCATCTTCTCTCTCCTCTCTTATCAACAAACACCATCAAGGTGGTGAGCTGCCATGGGAGGTAGCAGCAACAAAAACCCAATTGTGTTTGGTTTTGATTTTGATTTTCAATTTGATTCTAAATTCAATTTATTTTTTATTCATGTTTCTTTTTTTGGAAAAACAATGGAATTGAGATGTTAAAATACAATTTTTGAGTTGTGTTGAGGTATGAATTGAGAAGATGCACCAGCCTGTATGGTGTAGGCTGTGGGCTGCCGTGGGTGATGGAGTTATGATTGCCGAAATTCAGGAAAGGCTGGGATGCCGGATTTAATGGTAACGACGATGATGGCTAGGTTGCCGGGGGTTATTTTGGGATAATATTTTTTAAAAAAATTAAAAAATAAATTGATGGGTATTAAAGTCATTTTAATGTAAATGTTAACAGAGTTAACAGTGCATTTTGGTCTATCAACCACAAGGGCGTTAAAGTGCCATTTTAGAACATGAGGGAGGTGATGTGCAGATGGGTCAAACCACAAGGGGGTAAAATGAAGTTTCCAAAAACAATATGCAGTGAAGTTTGTCAAATCTACCTGCGTGTTGTAGTTACTAAAACACTACCCGAATATTTAAAAAAAATGAAATAGTCAACTTTTCTAATAATCTGATTCTGCAAAATTAGAATGTTAGATTGAAAAGAAAATGTATATGTATTTGGGAGAATAAAATGTTACAATGGATCCAAGATTTGAGTATTGAGGTAAATAATAAAGTGATAGAAAATAAGTAAGGCACACACACAAATGGACAAAAGATATTTATGTGGTTCAACTATTGCCAACGTTCACGACAAACAATGATCAAATTTTTTTTCTATAAAGTAAAATAATAATATAAGAATAACTGTTTCTTACCTCACAAGTACTCACTCTTACTAATGAAAATGCACTATGACCTCACCGATATCATTTGGATATCACCCCCTGTCAGATGCCTCCCAACTCTCTACAATAAAAAAAAGCTTCTGATTTCCGATGTCTTCAATCAAGGCTGAGCATCCTTTTATATAGGAGTAGACTACGGTACATCTCACATGTTTTTCGGTACCATATAGAGATTTATCACATTTGTGGTAATTTTTATCATATTTTTGGATAGTTTTACTATTATCGTAGTACCCTAAAAAATGATAAAAATATTTATTATAAATGTGATAAAAATATTCACAAAATATTGTAAAAATACTTACAAATATTGTAAATCAGTTACAAAAGTGATAATTTTTTTGGTATTTAAGAAACATGGTAAAAATAGTTATTACAAATGTAATAAAAATATTCACACTAGTGGTAAAAATACATATAAAAATAATAAATATTTTAATTATAAAATAACCCATAAAAATTATAAAAATAATTTTTAAAGTCATAAATTTTTGAGATATGGTAGTACAATTTTTTTTTGACTGTACCATAGTCAAGTCCTTCGTAAAAGAATTCTACAGAGAAAACATCCAATCCATCAGATGTGCAATCAGATTTGTGCGTGATTGAGCCACCTAACAAGGGGTTTGACTATGATTCTGTCAAATATTTTTTGGTATGATGCTAAAAAAATAAAATGAACGGTTGATATATAACGAATAATTTCTACCGTTGATTAAATTTAACACTTTTTATTGGCTGCCCAGATTTATGATATCATAAATAAAAAAAAACATAGAAAGAGTTGCAAAATACTTGGAAAGAAAGAGAAATATGGAGTTGCATAATTGTATTTATCCTATGAACTTTCAAGAGATTATAAAATTATCATAATTTATTAAAATAAAGAATGAAATTATAGTAAAATCATAAAAAAAAAAAAAAAAAAACTCAGAAGATGAAGAAGGAGAAAACGAAGAAGGAAAAAAATAAAAGTCAAACCACTATTTAGATGAAGAATATCAATTTGGTTAACATTACCTTGGTTAAGAGTACATTTTTCTTTTTTTTTTTTTGTTAACATTACCATTTTGATTACCACTTGTTTTTGTTAAGAGTAAAAAACTCAGAAGTAGGAGAAATATGGAGTTGCAAATTGTATTTATCCTATGAACCTTCAAGAGATTATAAAATAATCATAATTTATTAAATTAAAGATTGAGATTATAGTAAAATCTTTAAAAAAAAAAACTAAGAAGAAGGAGAAAAACAAAAGTCAGACCAATATTTACCACTGTTTTAATTTAGAGTACCACTTTTTTAGTTAACATTATTATTATTTTAGTTAAGAGTATCATTTTCATAGTTAACATTACCACTATTTTAATTTAGAGTACCATTTTTTTTGTTAAAATTACCATTATTTTAGTTAAGAGTACTATTTTTATAGTTAATATTACCACTGTTTTAATTTAGAGTATCACTGATTTTGATAATGTTACTATTTTTTTGGTTCATATTACCACTATTTATGATAAGAGTAGCACTTTTTGGGCTAACAGTATAATGTTTTTGGTCAAGAGTACCACTTTTTGGGTTAACAGCACAATTTTTTTGATCAAGAGTACCACTTTTTGGGTTAATATTACAATATTTTTAGTCAAGAGTACCATATTTTTTGTTAACATTATCACTGTTTTAATTTAGAGAACCATTTTTTTTGTTATCATTACTATTATTTTGGTTAAGAGTACCATTTTTATGGTTAATATTACCACTTTTTTGGTTCACATTACCACTATTTATGATAAGAGTAGCACTTTTTGGGTTAACAGTACAATTTTTTTGGTTAAGAGTACCATTTTTTAGATTAACAGTACAAGTTTTTTTGGTGAAAACTACCAATTTTTGGGTTAACATTATAATTTTTTTTGGTCAATAGTACCACTTTTTTAGTTAATATTACTACTATTTTAATTTAGAATACCACTTTTTTGGTTAACATTACCATTATTTTGGTTAAGAGTACCATTTTTATGGTTAACATTACCACTATTTTAATTTAGAGTACCACTTTTTTGGTTAAGAATACCATAATTTTGATAATATTACCACTTTTTTGGTTCACATTACCACTATTTAAGATAAGAGTAGCATTTTTTAGGTTAACAGTACAATTTTTTTAGTCAAGAGTACCACTTTTTTGGGTTAACAGTACAATTTTTTGGTCAAGAGTACCACTTTTTTTGTTAATATTACAATTTTTTTAGTCAAGAGTAACACTTTTTTGGGTTAACAGTCCAATTTTTTTGGTCAAGAGTACCACTTTTTGGGTTAACAGTCCAATTTTTTAAGTGAAGAGTACCACTTTTTTGTTAACATTACAATTTTTTTGGTAAAGAGTACCACTTTTTGGGTTAACAGTACAATTTTTTTGGTCAAGAGTACAACTTTTTGGTTAACGGTATAACTTTTTTGGTCAAGAGTACAATTTTTTGGGTTAACAGTACAATTTTTTTTTGTGAAGAGTACCATTTTTGGGTTATTATTACAATTTTTTTGGTCAAAAGTACCTCTTTTTTTGTTAAGATCATAATGTTTTTAGTCAAAATACCATTTATTTTGTTAAGATTATAAGTAGAACTATTTTGTTGGTTAAAAGTATAATTTTTTCGATTTAGATTACCATTTTTTGTGTACACTAGCACTTTTTTTTGGTTAACATCACATTTTTTTTGATTAACATTATAAAACTTTTGATTAACATTACCACTCTTTGCTTCAGATTACAACTGTTTGGTTAATATTAACATTTTTTTTTGTTAATATTACCATTTTTTTGGTTAATATTACCACCGGAGGCATTTAGCAATCGGAATCATGACCGATCATACTAGGGATCAAGAGAATAATTAGCGATCATGCTTGCCATCAATAGCGATCTAGGTAGGGATTATGGGATGATGTTGCGATCATGTGTTTACGATCAAGAGCGATCAAAGTAGAAGTTGCGATCAAGAGCGATCAAAGTAGAAGTTGCGATCAAGAGCGATCAAGGTAGCGATCATCAAATGAAGTTGCGATCATGGTAGCAATCAAGATCTTTAGCGATCATGGATCAACAGCGATCAAAGTAGCGATTAAGGACCATTGAAGGGATCAAGATTTATAAAAATAAAAATTATTTTTATCTGATTTTTATAAAAATAAAAATAAAAGTAATTTTAATTTATAAAAATAATTTTTTTTTTATAAAATTAAAAATAAAAAATATTTTATTTCATCCAATTTATATTTAATTAATAAAAATTTAAAATTTAAAAATAAAAAAAATAAAGAAAATATGAAAAATATAAAATATAAAAATAAAAAATATTTAATTTATCAAATTAACTTCCATCTACCATTAATTCAACAAATTAACATCTAAAATAATGGTCAATTAATCAAATTCGTCCTATTAACGATAAATTAATCAATCAAATTAACATATATATAAAACTATTTAAAAAATATTCAATTTATCAAATCAATTTTTTTTAAAAACAATTAGGCATTAGAAGAATAACATACCGACAGATGGATGAATGAAATTTTGACACATACTAACCCAATTCCCGCCTAAATTCATTTCTGTTGCTTCTTCGAGAAGCTTAGTAGGTTCACTTTTTTCATCTTTGTTCTCTTCTGCTTCGGTTCATTGTCTTTCTTTTCTTCTCCTTCATTGTATTTCTTCTCTGCTTTGGTTCCTTGTTCAAGTCTTCTAAAGTGATGATAACCTCCTACTCTTCTTTATTATTTGTAATCTCAGCTCAAAATATTTATAATGTAAGTTCTATTTAATCCTAGTCTGTATAAGTTATATTGTTTAGCACAAAAAATTAAACTCTTTTTATGGTTAATGATGGATTTTATATTCAGGGGGAAGAAGAGCTCAAGTGAATGTAATCGGTCAACAAGCTCGTGATTTTTTTATTAGTGAGAGATTTGTATAACGTAAATGCTAAATCATTTTTATTGATCTTATTTGTATGCCATTGATGATGTTATTTCTCCATTGTAGCAAAGATTGTTTGAAGACAATGAAAGGAAAGGAAAATAAAAAACTCGACCATAGGGTAAGGGATATTATGTAATTCTCCACTTTGTAAGGATATGTTGCATATGTGTATGTATAACTATTCCACTCACTCATTCAGTTCGTGAAACAACTTGGACTACAATGGAAGAATATGGAACATTGTGAGAAAGAAAAATATATAGAGATGGCAAAGGCATCAAAAAAGAAAAGGAGTTGTGCAAAAAGGAATGTACACCACAAGAAAAGGTAAATCATAATACTAAATTTTTTGTGTAGGATGTGTCTATTTTGTGTGTTGTATAATGACAAATGTTTGATGATACAGTTGAGAACCAGATGTTCACCGGGATTGATGGTGAAAGCAATAGAGAAGTTTAGCGATGAACAAAAAAATGGGGTTGAAGAAATTGGTTTCGGAGGTTTGTTAAGCCTCAAATGCAAAATATTGAGGAGAGATTTGTGTGAGTGGGTGGTTGAACACTTTGACCCTAATTCATGTGTGTTGAATATTCACGAAAAATCTTTAAAGTTCTCTGCTGAGGATGTAGAATCTATATAGGGGTTGAGATATGGGGGAATATATGTGGAGACGAGTGGCCCGTATGAAAGAATAAATGGAATCTGTAATTCCATGTTCACTGGAATGAAGGATATTCCAGTGAACTATTTGAATAACAAATTAGGTGAAATGAAGGTGGATTTAGAAGACTTTTGGAGCATCTTTATCTTATTTGTACTTGGATGTCTATTGTGTCCTACAACAAAGAACTCAATTAGTAGCTCATTTCTCAATTCTGTGGTGGAGGTTGGTTCTTTGGGAGGGAAGAACTGGGCCAAGTTGGCGTTTGATGCTTTGATTGAGGAGGTGAAAAAATATAAGACATATGGACAAAACAATATTAGGGGTTGTCTACTAGTTCTCAAGGTAATGTATTGATTACCTAAAAGATCGTGTACTTAGTATTGTTGTTTTTGTTTTGAATTGAGAGTAGTTGGTTGTTGTAGTTTATTCTAATCGAGAGTAGTTGCTTGTTATAGGTTTTTTATTTGCAGCACCTAACACCCATAGGAGTTTCCCTTGTGCCAATCAAATGTCAATCCATTCCCCGCATTAGAGCATGGGGTGATTTGGAAATAAAAAATGGTGTGTTTATCATTAAGAAGTTGACCAATATGAAAGAGGTATGTATTGATATTATTTGTTTATAAGTGATGTGTTTGTATTTTAATTTCAATTTGATTATTAAAGTGTCAGGATTATGATTGAGAGTTATTTATGTATGTTGTAGGTTCCAGAAGTAGCCCCCCTCAATGAACAACCACATGTTCCGCAACCACAAGTTCCATGCAAAAAGGAGGATCCTAACATAGGGCAGTCAAGTGATGGCCAATACAAAGTATGTGTAATAATGTTGGCTTATATATGTGACTTTGAGTATTTCTATTTCTAATTATGTGTACATGATGATTTGATATTATTTTTTTCAGTCATGGGAAGAAAGATTTTCATCCCTCGAAAAATCAATGGCCAAAATCAAGGATGACCTATCTAGCAAAGTAGATTCCGTGGTTACCATTATGGAGAAAATCGTTGATGCAGTGGAATCCATGAAGCAATCCATGAATGAATGTGATGGAGAGAATAAAGATGAAGAAACCTTAAATGAATCCAAAATGATAATCGGACGTGGATTCTGCTTCAAGTGGTGCAAACACCGGATATAAAGTCTATGAAACATACACCGCGGCAGCATTCAAATGTTATTGTAAACACACCTCACCTTCAACCGGCTTCACACTCATGCACCCAAAAAAATTACAACCCAAAGTTGCAACAAAAGTATAGTGCAAAGGTGTTGCGAAGAAACTCTAAGCGAAAGCCAAGTAAATACTTGAAAGCACCATATGATATTTTCAAGGTATGATAGTCATTATAAAATCCATATTTTTTGTAATAAAAATATATATTCCAAATCTCTAATCTTGTTTGTGTAAGCAGCAATTTTATTTGAAGAAGTATGAAAATACTATGTTGAAGAAGGACAAGACAGATATAGCGGCGGTATAACACTTCAAACTTAATTGTAGTTTTACATTATTACAAGATTAATCGATAATGCATTATAATACTGCTCTATGTGTGTTATCACAGTTGAACAATAATGGAACCTTGTTTGACAAGGAGATGGAGGAAACTAGATTGGACATGGAGGAAACTGGAAAGAAGACAGAGGAAGCTATAAAGATGGGTGATGAAGATGAGGTGAATGCAAATGAGGATGAAGAGGAACAGTTGGAGGTAGGTGGAAATAAGGAAGAAGAGGAGGTGAATGTAAATAAGGATGAACATGGGGAGATGGAAGCAACTGGAAATAAGGATGAAGAGGTGGAGATGGAGGAAGCTGGAAACGTAGACGATGACGAAGCTATAAATAAGGATGAAAAGGAGGTGAATGCAAATAAAGA
>CAUOFW020007992.1:0-19111 GCA_963454935.2 Ilex paraguariensis | reverse complement strand
CTGTTAAATCAAAATTTTTGAGATATCTGAACCATCTTTTATGATGGAATTACGTTATCCGTTAAATGTGTTTATATTTTGTCTCAAAAAATCTGACTTTTTTTTGTCTTTTAGATTCAAATTTTGTTATTTTTTTATTAATAATAAGAATATAAATAAAATATTTTTTAATAAAATTCATTTTACCCGATATAAAACCGTCTCAACCGACTAACTTGGGAGGCTTAATTTTGTAATATTGCTCATGCATTATTGTTAACCCGAGTTGAAGTCGTTGTGAACCAATATTCTTCAATGGGCACACAACCCTAGGCCACATGGCTCTCCCTCCCCTCGGATTGCTCAATCATTTCAATAAATTATTGTAATGGATTGGCTTAACAAATTGTCACCAGTAGTCGTCATCAACTTGAATAGCGACCTGACTATGGTATCGAATTTAATTTGTTTTTTCGGTATACTGTTCTTTAATTTTATTATTTTAATAATATGTTTTTATAATTTTTATAAATTATTTTATAATTTTGTGAATGATTTATTATTTTTATGAGTTATTTTATCATTGCTGTGATTATTTTTATTATTATATGATATCTATTTTACAATTTTTATAATTTGAGATGGAGTCTAATAATTAGTAAGTAGTTTAATAGTGGTAAAAATAATTATCATAACAGTAGTAAAAACAGTTATTATAATAGTGATAAAATACTTATAAAAATAATAAATAATAATATAATATTATTTTTTTTTCAATACGGTAGGCTTCGCCCGAATGGAGGAACTATAATAACAAAAAATAATTCAAGTCAAAAGATACTTTTTAATATTTAAAATTAAACATTGATGATATAATATTTATATTTTAAATATAATATTTATATTTTTTTATTTGGTGGGGATTAAGAGAGTCATCTAACGTTGGAGAGTGTATTAATTGATTATCTGACACTAGGGACCATAAAGAAAAGATAATATTTGAGCATAAAAAACATTTGAGATAAATTATATCCTATTGAATTAAAATAAATAAAATTTAAATATTCAAGAAGTTTGGAATTATATTTTTTTATTAGACAAGATGTTTCGGCTAAAAGATTCCACATCAAGTGAGATTTAAAAAAAAGATAAAAATAGTAGTTGGTCCCTCAACTTTAACTTTAATTTTAGGGTTAATCTCATTTTGTACCCTAAAAGATTGTTCAAATCTTAATTTGCCCCCAAAAAATTAAAAATCTCAATTTGTACCCTCAAAATAAAAATTTGTATCAATATGCATCCCAAAGATAAAAAATCTCAATTTGCACCCTCAAAATAGAAATTTGTGTCAATGTGCACCTAAAATTAAATTGATAAATATACATAGATCCCCTCATGTTTGTCATTTAATCATTTGAACTCTTTCATATTTAGAATATTCCCCTTACATCTCATGACGTTGCATGTGTAACACATAACCACTTTTCGTTGATATCTGTTATATATATCGTTAAAAATATGATTTTATCTTAATAAAAAATTATAATTTTATATTATCTTTTATTTTGTGGATTCAATATACTCTATAGTTGAAAATCAATCTTACCATTTGAATGTCTAATAAAATGTAGATATTATATAAAAAGTAATATGAAAAATATTATATAAATATTTATATTTTATTAGACATTCAAATGGTAAACTAAATTTTGAACCTTAGAATATATTGAACCCATAAAATAAAGGGTAATATGAAATTATAATTTTTTATTAAGATAAAATTATATTTTTTAACGGTTATATTAATAGATATCAATGAAAATGGTTACGTGTTATACGTGCACAAATGTCATAAGATGTAGGAGTAATATTCTAAATGTGAAGAGATCTAAATGATTAAGTGACAAGTATGAGGGGATCTAGGTAAAATTTATCAATTTAGTTTTAGGTGCACATTGATACAAATTTCTATCTTTGAGGGTGTAAATTGAGATTTTTTATCTTTGGGGTGCACATTGATATAAATTTTTATCTTGAGGCTGCAATTGAGATTTTTGATCTTTGGGGGTGCACATTGATACAAATTCTATCTTTGAAGGTGTAAATTAAAATTTTTGATTTTTGAGGGTACAAATTGAGATTCGAACAATCTTTCGAGGTGTAAAATGAGATTAACCCGTAATTTTAATTTGATCCCAAAATTTTTAATTATCTTAATTTAGTCTCTCAATTATCAGTTTTATCTCAATTAAATTCTTCTGTCCATTTTCACTGTTATATCAATGCTGAAATTGATCAGATTAAGGCTAGTCTCTACTTAAATTAATGATGACAATTGATAGACATACTTAATTAAGATAAAACTGATAATTAAAAGACTAAATTAAGATAATTAAAAGTTTAATAACCAAATTAAAACCAAAAATAAATTTTAAGGACTAACTATAATTTTTACCCTTTAAAAAAAAGAAAAAAAAAAGGAGCCAGCAGGCGTGTGCCGAAGATGAGGCAAACACCATTTCATTGAAACTTCTCATGATTTTGCCCTTTCACAATTGCGTTGGTCCAGTGGAGACCCACACTAAATATAAAAATAAAGGTCAGAGGAGAAGTTCATTCATCCAACTCCTACTATTATTAATATTACCATCATTATTTTCATGATTTTAAAATTCAGATTTTCTCAATTATATTATTATTATTATTTTTTTCGATTTAATATCATCGGGTTCTACAACTGCCAATAGATGGCATGTGCGCGCTGATGATTGAACGATTTTTTTGATTAAAAACTATTACAAGGAGAAGACAATGAGATTTGAATTCACAATCTTAAAGATCGACTTTTACCCGTCAATGGGTGAAACATTAGATCCCCTTTCTTGTTTTCAAGTTAGGAAATAATTTCGTCAGCGACCTGTCTCATTGCAGGAGGAAGGAAGTGGAGCAACCACCAGAAGGAAGCCTAATGGAATGATTTTCATACCATGCTTGGGACGTTTCCTCCTTAGTTTAGTGCTTTTGAAATATCCATTGAAATCTCCCTTTCAGTGCCCAATTTTTACAAAGCATTGCCCTTCGCAGCTGTATTAGGAGACATTAGCTAGACACTTTAATAGTGAAGACGATAACCATTAAACTAACATCCGACCTTAATTTAATAATTAAAATTAATAAAAATTGGAAGAATTTTAAATTTAGGGAATCCCAATCTATGAGGAAGGAAAATACCCTTCTTTTTTCAAGGGATAAAAAAATTATTCTTCATAATTTTTTATTCCCCCTATATTTTCATTCTTTTTACAAAACGGACTGTATGCGTAGAAAGTATAATTTTCTCAATCGAAAAAGCAAAGTACAAAAAGTGAAGTTGTATTGACATTTTCAAAGAGGCAAAGAAACTCCAGAAAATAAGGAATTACAGTAACTAAATTGCCCCACAAAAAAGGAAAAATATTAAAAAAGTCAATAGAAAAAAAAAAAATTCCAACTTTAACGTAAAAAAATCAATCAAAACACGCTATACAGTGGAAGGAAGCCAAAGCCTAGTCCATGTGCCAGACAGCCATAGACACAGAGCATACGATTCTTCAGCTCTGAACATCCACAATCGGCACGCGACCCTAGGTCTCTCTCTCTCTCTCTCTCTCCACACGCCCCTCTATCTCACAGAAGACGCCGTTAATCGATTCACCGAGCTCTCTTATCTGTACAACCAATCCTTATCACCATCATCATCATAATCGTCGTGTGTCGTTTTGGATGTTAATGTGTGAGCGATCGTCATGTATATAACGGCCTGTTCGTCTGCTACTTCTTCACTCCTCAGAGCCTCACGGTCTCGATTTTCGTCTTCCCTATCCTCATCTTTTTCTTCTCTCGCTAGAAGTGGTTCTCATTCCTCACCGGCTGTGTTCAACCAGAGCCGATCTCTAGGATACTCCTCGGCGTTGCGGTCCCTACGGTGCTCTGTTTCGCGGTGGAGTCACGGTGTCGATTGGAAGTCTCCGTTGAGTCTTAGGTCCCAGATCAGGACTGTCGCTCCTCCTGCTATCAACGGCTTCGAACGAAAGATCGCTACTATGGGTACACTTCGAGTTTCGATTAGAGTCTGATCATTTCTTTTGGATTTGGAATTCAAAAATAAATAAACAGACTAAGAAAACTCTAACTGAAAATTCCATTTTTTGGCGTATTGCGTTCGATTGATGGAAGATTTTGTTACTTTGACACGTTCAGTGATTGGGAACTATTTTAGAGTCCAGTCTTGAGTTTTCTTTCCTTTTTTTGAACGTTCTCAGCTTCCAAAAGGAACATTAGTGCTTCTTTTGCAAATGAAATTGATCCGAGAAATCATTTTTTGCATTTGGTCATTGAGAGTCAGATGCTTGATTTATACAAAGCTCTGCCATTCTATTGGACTAGTTTTTGTTCATTCATTTTGTCTAAGGATTATGAAGTTGTGATTACCAATGAGAAGATTCCAAGTCTGATCATATATCTCCATGGGTGCAGCTTCTGAGAATGCTTTCAAGGGTATCCTTACCAGTCTACCCAAGCCTGCAGGTGGCGAATTCGGAAAATTCTATAGCCTGCCTGCTCTGAATGATCCAAGGATAGGTAATTGTGATTCCCTTCAACTTGATTCTAGATCTTATTTGATATGTTATTACCTTTTCTTTTCCCTTTATGTAGCTGATTTCTGGCTATAATTTTTTTTTTTTTTGGTGTGGTAATGCATCTATTTCATTCTAAAGTTTGTAGTATCCATAACTGTTGTTAATTTCTATCATACTTATGTGGTCAATTTGTCTGCACAGCATTTGGAACTTGTTTATCCATGTATGGCCCCAAATAACTGCATGTAACTTTTCAAACCTTGGTTTTTCCTGCATACGTGACAGATAAGCTTCCATACTCTATTAGAATCCTTCTTGAATCAGCAATTCGTAATTGTGACAACTTTCAAGTCACTAAGGAAGATGTTGAGAAGATTATTGATTGGGAAAAAACTTCCCCGAAGCAAGTTGAAATTCCCTTCAAGCCTGCCCGTGTTCTCTTGCAGGTATTGACTTGAGCTAGCACACAGAGTTGTCCCAGCTATCAAGCTTTTTACCTAAAGCCTCTGTTTTTTTTTTTTTTTTGCCAGGATTTTACTGGTGTACCAGCTGTGGTTGACCTTGCTTGTATGCGTGATGCCATGAATAAGCTTGGCAGTGATTCTAACAAGATCAATCCTTTGGTGTGTATGGTTTTTTATTGGACGTTTTTTTTTTTTTAGAATCAGATATTGGTGAAATGCCTTTGCATCACACCTTAACTTCCTCCCTTCAGAGATTAGAAGTGATGTTAAGGGGCTTGCCTTTAGATTTCATGCAATTTGCTGAAATAAGATGTTGCTGTACCATTAAGTATATTTTGGGATTTGTTGTGTTTACATTTTCTTACTATCTCTATTCAATCCAATCTACTGGATGCAGGTTCCTGTAGATCTTGTTATAGATCATTCAGTCCAAGTTGATGTGGCAAGGTCAGAAAATGCCGTGCAAGCCAATATGGAGCTTGAATTTCAGAGAAACAAGGAGAGATTTGCTTTTCTCAAATGGGGATCTAATGCTTTTCAAAATATGCTTGTTGTTCCTCCAGGGTCTGGTATAGTGCATCAGGTATGGGGTTCAAAAGCAGAATTATATGGTTACTTCACAGAGCTTACTTACTCATATAGAATTACACATCTGTCAAGTGCAATTGACGTACAAGTATGAGTGAGAGTGATTTAGGCTTTGCCCTTCCCTTTTTATTTCAATTTTGAATTTCTGTTGTAAGACTAAATATTGAGTAAGTTTTGGTTTCAAAATTTTGTTCTTATTTGCATTAATAAAATGTGGTTGGCATGAAGGAAACAAGAGTAATTTGAGGTCATATAATTTCAGGTTAATCTTGAATATCTTGGACGGGTCGTTTTTAACACTGACGGCGTAATCTACCCAGATAGTGTGGTCGGAACTGATTCCCACACTACTATGATCGATGGATTAGGGGTTGCAGGTTGGGGAGTTGGAGGAATTGAAGCAGAGGCAGCAATGCTTGGCCAGGTAAATAATGTCATGGAATCATGGGAAAACTTTGTCCTTTGCCACAACTGAAACTTGACGAATTTGTAGTGTTCAGCATAAATTCTTTTACATTAGTCATATGGACTATGTTTGGATAGCTCTAGATCATTTTATTTTACTTGGTGCTGCTGTACACCTGCTAATGCATCACTATGCAGCAGATCCTTGGACCTCTTGGTGCCTTGTAATTTATGTCTCATCATTGGACTGTGCATACCTAAGTCATGTCCAGTAGTCATTTTGCATCATGTGATATTTTAGCAATAGTATCATGTAGAACTGCAGAAGGATGGTTGTTTTGCTTGTGTTATTTCCCCATGTCATGCATGATGGGGTGAGGGATGGGGGAACTAATCTTTCTGGGTTAGATGTTCCAAATTCATGATGTTCATTTTACAAGGCATGAACTACTTGGTGCTATTTCATGTTCCATAGCTTGAATTGGCATACATGATAAAGTAATTATTAGGTCACAGGCAGCATGGGGAGAGATTTTGTGTTGGGATTATGTTTGGTGACGTTTCCTCCAATCAGTTCTTTTTAACACGGGTTATCCCACCATCAACACGTTGTCTATGTATATCAGGTTTCATATACTGATTTTCTTCCTTTATTGGCATGTATGTTGACGTTGATTCTTGTCTTGAAAATCTCATGCATCCTCAGAAATGTGTGTTTACTTTTTAGTAGGATGAGGATCTATAAGCTCAGGTGTTTTATGCTTTTGCATTCTAACCCTCTGCTTAATTTACACTTGCTTCCCTGGGGGAAAAAAATTGAGACTTATTTATTATAGCCTTACATAGTTGTGTGAGCACCCCTAACACACATGTAATGGCCTAATTTAAATCTATCTTGCATCAACTTCGTCTTGATGCTTGAAAAAGAATGCTGTTGAAGAGTCTGCTGCATTATATTTTTGTTTCTAATGCTATATTTTCTGACTTGAAGCCAATGAGCATGGTGTTGCCTGGTGTTGTTGGGTTCAAGTTATCTGGAGAATTACGCAATGGTGTCACGGCAACTGACTTGGTCTTAACTGTCACACAAATTCTTAGGAAGCACGGTGTTGTTGGCAAATTTGTCGAGTTCTATGGTAACTAAAGCCTTACTTGCAGTAATTCAACTCCCATGGTTCTGTCCAAGGAAGCGCTAATGGTTTAACTTGTTTCTGTGCATAGGGGATGGTATGGGTGAACTATCATTAGCTGACAGGGCCACCATTGCCAACATGTCTCCTGAGTATGGTGCAACGATGGGGTTTTTCCCTGTAGATCATGTTACTTTGCAATATCTCAAATTAACTGGAAGAAGTGATGAGACTGTAAGTAGTTCTTGTGTGTTAATATGATGATAAAATATCCGTTGCCTATTGTTACCCATGTATTGTAACTTCTTCTTTTCAGGTGGCAATGATAGAAGCATATCTGCGGGCAAATAAGATGTTTGTTGACTATAAAGAGGTGGTACTCTTTTACAATTTCTAAATGCCATTGTTGAGTTTTCATTCCAGTTTCCAGTTTGAGTCTGAGATGCATACCTTTATTTTGTGAATTTCTAGCCTCAACAAGAAAGGGTGTACTCATCCTACTTAAATCTAGACCTTGCAGACGTTGAGCCCTGTGTTTCAGGGCCTAAGAGGTATGTATTTTGTGCTTACTCAAACTATCATACATTGACATCGGTGGTATATTTTTCAGTACGTCTTCAATTTTATTTACCTATAAATTTATTCTTGACAGACCTCATGACCGTGTTCCTTTGAAAGAAATGAAAGCTGATTGGCATTCTTGCCTTGATAACAAAGTGGGATTTAAGGTGAGTTTTAAACTTTTTTGAGTTTTGAATTCGATAATTGTGTTTTTGCCTGATTAATTTATCTGTTCAGTTTCATTTTTTTTTTTGGTGATGGACGCAAATAAGTCCTTCATTAAATTGTTTTATGTATATTGGTAAATTGTTGAGGTTAATTCAAAGATACGCTATCTCATAGACCAATAATAAGAATAGTTCAATTAAAATCTTGAATTAGAGTTATGGTTTGGCTATGATTCCATTCAGTCTATTAAAATATCATATGGTTCCCTGTTTTTCTAAAAGTCTGACTCTGATGCAGGGCTTTGCTGTACCAAAGGATACCCAAGAAAAAGTGGCAAAATTCTCATTCCATGGAAATCCAGCGGAGCTAAAGCATGGTAGTGTCGTGATTGCTGCTATCACAAGCTGCACAAATACATCAAACCCTAGTGTTATGCTTGGTGCAGCCCTTGTTGCCAAAAAGGCATGCGAATTGGGTCTACAGGTCAGTCATAGTCTAGTGACTTATATTTCTTATTAGATATCTTACTTTCATTTCTATAGTTTTTCATGGTCTAATTTGATTAGTTGATCCTCTTGTGTGAATATCATGTTTAAGGGCTTCAATATTTCTTCTAAATTGTTACTTTTTATTTATAAATTTTCCAGGTTAAACCATGGATTAAAACTAGTCTCGCTCCAGGATCTGGTGTTGTTACAAAATATTTACTCCAGAGGTATTTTTGTAGTATTTAAAGGGAAAAAGTTACATTGAACACTCAAATAGTCCAGTGATATCTGTTCCCTAATTATTAACAAAAAATGGGTACTTGTATTGATGCAGTGGGCTGCAAAAGTATTTGAATGAGCAAGGCTTTCATATTGTTGGATATGGCTGCACAACCTGTATTGGAAATTCTGGGGATTTAGATGAAACAGTTGCTTCTGCAATAACAGAAAATGGTATTGTCCCTGCCTTGTTTCTTAAGTCTCTACAGTTCATAAAATTGAGCTGTGGGTTTGTTTGGTTTTTGATTTCTCTTTTTCATGACCACCAAATTGATTTTTTGGTCTTCTCTGCAGACATTGTTGCAGCTGCTGTTCTTTCTGGGAACCGGAACTTTGAGGGTCGTGTTCATGCCTTGACAAGAGCAAACTACCTTGCTTCACCTCCTTTAGTTGTTGCCTATGCCCTTGCTGGCACGGTAAATTGATTAAGAGTGGCTTTGTTACTATGTTATCTGTTTTGAGAAATTGATTCACCATGATATTATGAAAAGGCAACTTGAGAACAGCAATGATCTAGAGGGAAACAAATATTAGTCAATATGGATCCTCCTCTCCCCCTTGGTCAGCCAAAAATACTTGGAATTTCAAAAGAGGAAGTTGCAAGGGTTGTAAAGTAACTATAGTAAAGGTCTCTAACCACACAATAGATGTGCTAGATGTATGTACTACTAGATGACTAAGAAAGGCTAGGTATGGTAAACATCTGAGAAGCAAATGGTGGAACTTGAAGGGACAAAAGCATTATTTCTGAAATTATTATTCAAATTGAATGAGCATTTACACCTTTGTGCAATGGCTGAATGTCATTAAAAATGGTAAAATGGGTTCTTGGATTGAAGGGTAGCAGGCTATAACTTAAAGAAACTTGGTGGTGGGACTCAGAGGGATTCAAACATCATTTGTGCAAAAAGATCCTGTCACAAATAAATATGCAACAAGGAAGCTGAATAGGTGCTTAGGGAGGCTTAAGATAAGGCAGAGGGTGAATTGTATGTTAAGTACATGCTGTGGTGAAAATGTAGAATTGCTTTTCCAGTAGGGAAAGAAATAGGATGTAAATGAAGGAAATTGAAGTAGAAGATGACAAACTGAGCATGTTATACGAGATTAAGGGACATGCCGTGTTACACATATAAACTCCATGCAGCAGGGCTGGTCTTTTCATTAATAAATCTATTTTTTATATTTATGTCCTAGGATATTGTATATCCTGTAATATCATTTGAACGATACTCACATATGACAGTTAAGGTTGAGTGTTGAGTTTGGGTGAGTAAATATATTGTAGTGCAAGTCCTTATTCACGTCTTAAGTCCATGAAGAATTTTGCAGTGGGTATGCTATGTGAGTAGTTAATCTTTTTGTTAGAGGTACAATGAGTGTCATGCACATAGATTGGGTTAGGTTGTTATAATTTCACCCCACCCATCCTGGAAAAAAGCATCTAAACTTCAAACTCACTTGTATACTGAATAAGGCCTCGACCAAGTGTTTTGTTATTTCTAATTCATTATTGGTTTTGTGGCTCATGACCTAAGCTCAAGGCGTATTGAAATAATTTTGCAGGTTGACATTGATTTTGAGAAGGAGCCAATTGGAGTAGGAAAGGATGGTAAGAATGTCTATTTTAGGGATATCTGGCCATCTACTGAAGAAATTGCTGAGGTATGCAATCTTAGGCTTGCTTTTCATTTGATACAGTTGTTAAAGTATAGAATAAATTAACTTGGGTGGAATTCATTCTAGGTTGTTCAATCCAGTGTATTGCCTGATATGTTCAAGAGTACTTATGAGGCTATCACGAAGGGTAATACCATGTGGAATCAACTATCAATCCCAGCTTCCAAGCTGTACTCATGGGACCACGAATCTACATACATTCACGAGCCACCATATTTCAAGGGCATGACCATGGATCCTCCTGGATCCCATGGAGTGAAGGATGCCTATTGCTTGCTGAACTTTGGTGACAGTATTACAACAGATCACATCTCCCCAGCAGGAAGCATTCATAAAGATAGTCCAGCTGCGAAGTACCTTCTTGAGCGTGGTGTGGATCGCAAGGACTTCAATTCCTATGGCAGCCGTCGTGGCAATGATGAAGTGATGGCAAGGGGAACTTTTGCCAACATCCGGCTTGTTAACAAGCTATTAAATGGGGAAGTAGGCGCAAAGACAGTTCACATTCCCACAGGGGAGAAACTCTATGTCTTTGATGCTGCAATGGTAAGTTCCCTTAAATTTTTTGATATTTTCCATCATGCCTTTGTGATTCTGTACTGCTTGAAATGTATTCTTGTTCTGAAATCATTTTCTTTTGAGTTATTAATTCCAAACACATCAGTAATGGCAGGATGTCATCATGCCACTAATTGTTATTCATCCCTAATTCTTTGTGACCAACCTACTTCTTTCAGAGGTACAAGGCTGCTGGGCAGGAAACTATTATCTTGGCTGGAGCAGAGTATGGAAGTGGAAGCTCTCGAGACTGGGCTGCCAAGGGCCCAATGTTATTGGTGAGCCTTAGTATATGGCTGGTTGAAGAAATTCTCTCTTCCCTGTTGCTATTACTTTGTCTCATCTTATCACTGTTAATAACTATTGATATGTAACAGGGAGTTAAAGCGGTGATCTCAAAAAGCTTTGAAAGGATTCATCGCAGTAATTTGGTAGGAATGGGTATTATTCCACTTTGTTTCAAGTCCGGTGAGGATGCGGACACACTAGGATTGACGGGTCATGAGCGATATACCATTGACCTCCCAAGCAAAATTAGTGAGATCCGGCCTGGCCAAGATGTCACCGTCAACACCGACTCTGGAAAATCTTTCACTTGCACCGCCCGCTTTGACACCGAGGTAGCCCTAACTTCCTTATCTCTAGGTTTTTGTATTACTTTTTTGTGTTTGAGACCACATGGCATGTAATTCTTATAGTAAAAAGGACGTGGCATGGTATACACTAGGAAGGAGAGATTTGATGTTTAGTTTAATTGACAAGTTCTTGATTCTCCAAAATTAATGTGGCTCAGTTTTTGTGGTAAAAATCATTACTTGGAGTAACGACCAATGTTTAGTAAGGCAGCCAAACCACAACTAGCCTCTGATTAGATAATAATATTTTCAGACAATGTAGGTAATTGTTTTCAGAAATTTATGGAATGACAAATTGTTATGTATTCGTGTAAAATGTCTACTGGAGTCTCTCTCTCTCTCTCTCACACACGCACGCACGCACGCACGCACGCACGCACGCACAGAGTGTGAAGTGCTTGGATTGCATCTCTGTTTTTTTTAGTAGTTACAGAAAATGTTAAAGTAAATGTACTGCAAAACAAAGGAAATGAATATTGAAATGGACAGCTTGACGTTAATAAATGCATGCGTCATATTGTCTGCTTCTTCTAATTTGTGAAAGGCCACCACCTAATTTCCGGGGGACTCTTTCATCTGTCTACTGGTGATCACTCTTTTTAAAACAAGACGAGTTGGCTGCATTTCTCAACAGTAATAGATGATGAATGAAGATTCTGAATCTAAGATTAAAACAATTTTTTTCAAGCTATGTATAAGTAATTTGCGCTGTAACAACTATGTCATATGTCCAAGCTAAATTGTGCCATGTAGAATAAAATAAGCCAATTTGAAGGCAGCTACGTAACTATGACTTTGCTGCCTGGTTTGCCTGATGGTGTGCAAGTCATCTGGCTAAGATTTATTATGTAGGACCTAATGTAGGTAATAGATCGTTCTGCTTGGGGAAAAAACCAACTTGCTGGTGCATTGTATGAATAAGTTTGCAATGGCTGGTTGGAAAAATTGTTCGACCAAGGTTGCTTATGGAGGGCCTTAACAAAAAATACCATAGATAGTTCAATTAGGTGTTCCGCATGCCTAAATGGGAACCTGACTTCCTTTGATGTAATGAAAACAGAAGGTTCAACTTTAAAGTGATTAGAGTTTAAGCCCTTTTTGTGTTGCTGTGGGCTCCTTCTTTTGATTTTTTTTTTTTTTGGGGGTGGGGTGGGGTGGGGTTTGGGGTTGGGAGTAGTATTGTCAAAAAGGAATGTTGATGCATAGCAGCATGAGTTTCAACCACCACACAGCCTATTACAACTGCATTTGTGTCATGGAGTTGGTGTATTGTTTTATTGTCAATCAGAACTAACATTGCAAGCATGAGGTTTGGGTTAACACTTCAATTTCTTTTTCAGGTGGAGTTGGCTTATTTCAATAATGGTGGCATTCTTCCATACGTTATTCGCCAGCTGATTACACAGTGAGTGGCTCGGGCCTCATTCCATTTGAGCTTTTCAAATTGTAAAACTTGAAAGGAGAATAAAAGTTTCCACAATATTAATACCCCTTGTAAGGGACAGGAATATTGAGATTTCTTTCCTCGCAACAAACGGAACAACAATTTTTTGTAATACCTGCTTTACTATGTGACTTTTTATCCTTGGACAACTGAAGATTTATCCCATGAGCGAGTAAAAATGCGACATTATTATTTTCGCATATAAGGTAGCGGATGGTGGATGTTTAAAGTAAGAAAATTCTCAGTCTTAATTGTTATTATGTTTGTAGGCTTACATAAAATGTTAAACATAGACGTGTTTAGCATAGAATCTGTTTATTCAATTGAGAAATTCTGTTTCCTAAGTTTTAATTATGTTGTAAATCAAATCTTCTGTGAGCTGTGAAAATGAGGATCAAACTGTTTTGCATTTGTAAAACAGTAAATGCGAAACAGTTTTTCTATTTTCGAATATAAAAAAACAGAAAAGAAGTTGTTTGGACGGTAGAATTTTGTGTTCAGTTTTTCAAAATATGGGAATAAAAAGTTGGAATTTCAAAGAACACTATTAACATATTTTTGTCAGTTTTGAGATTCAATTTTGAAAAAAAATTAAAAGCACGATATGCAATTAACTGTGTATTTAAACAAATCATTGTTCTCAGAGTTGTGTCTGTCACTTTACTTCCAAGTAAGTCTGATTGATTCTTTCAAACCTCCCAATTTTGCTTGAAGCTTTAACCCTTCAAGTGGCATAAGTCAGTGAGGAGAGATATGATCGGCTTCTAATAAGCGCTTGCAATAATGTTCTTTTCATGTAATAATGTTCTTTTCATGTGCTTTGTGTTTTCTCGTAGATTGATTTTGCATATTTTTTTGAGGTTGGTTTTCTCATTAGTTCTAGTCCTATACAGACTATATTTTTGGAATCTGTGTTCTTGGCTTTGTTTTGTTGTTCTTCGCAATGAGAGGAAGGATGTCATTTTGCTGCATCTTTAATTTTTGAAGTTAACTTTTGGCTGTCTGAGATGTGTCTATGGGCATTCAACACTAGTCATTTATCTGTAGGTTTTCTTTTTCTTTTTTTTTTTTTTTGTGTGAATTTTGTGGGTTAGTTTCTAGCATCAGGTAATGTAAAGGTAAGGTAAAGTTAAGAGTTCTTTGGGTAAATTTTGTTTGTTTACATGTATAATATCGATTGAGAAAGAAAACCATGGTAGCACACCTCACCCCCGGCCCTTATTGTTGTGCTCTTTTTTAAAAGATTTTTGTCAGAGTTAATTCAAATTACATTCTATATTTTTATTATTTTTTGATCATTGTCCAAACATGTTTTATTATCTTTTAAAACTATTTTCAAAATCATATAACCAAACATGTTTTGGGATACACAAAAATCAAAATCTACTTTCCTAAAACTCTTCTTGAAAATATGATTTTGGATACTGGTTTTTTAGAACAAATCCAGACAGACCCTAAAATTCGTCTGCCATGGTGTTTTCAGTGGCATGAAAATGTCATAGCTTTATAGTATGCAAATCTCATCGAATATATTTTTTCTCTGTCGTAAATTACATAATTTTTCATTAATAGACAGTATAGTGAAGGGATTATCCTCCATCTGTTTAAACCATTTAGGGGTGCAACTCAAGGGGTTGGGTAGATTTAGCGAGTTAGAGGATCAATTTAGGCCTAAGCGAAATTGAAAAGCTTTCAATTCTAATTCAATTCAAGCCTAACTTTCAATTTGAGGTACTCAATCCGAGTATTGGTAAAATTAATTTCGGGCTCAATTTGAATTGGTTCAAATTAACTAATTCAGACTCATAATTTGGGTTCAATTGAGAGCATGATGTAATAGTTTGATCAACTTAAATTTAATAAAAAATTGAATTCAATTTAGGTTGAAGTTTTTCAACTCAAATCCAACTCAAACCCTATTTTTTTTTAGGCTGAATTCAAGTTGATCTGTTCAAATTGCACTCCTACCGTGACATAGTTTGCTTTTTCAACTTAAACCGTGAATGAGCAAACGGTAAGTTGCCAATGCCACCGATTTACATTTTGGTTTCTATCAATGTTGGATCACCCATCGTGTTGGTTGAATCAATTTAAATAAAGTGGATCTCATTCGAATTTACGACACGACTGATATACCATTCAAGAAAATTGAAAAAATTGGACGGATCATATCCGAATCTGATAGTGATATTAAATGATAGGACCAGCTTGCTACTGTAGGGATGATGATGATGTTACAATGCGTAGGAGTAGACAACAAAAGAACTTGAATAGCTTCACAAAGTAAAGGAGAACGCTTCTTCTAACCTTCGCACTAGTACCAACTTAAAACGATGTACTGTGATCTGGAGAGAGAGAAAGAGAGCTAGCCATTAACGGTCCTCTGGGATGCTTTCTAGAGCTGGCTTCCAAGTGCTGCTCATCCCTTCATCACTTGTTCTACCTTGATGAGAGACTCTTCTACTACTACTCAGCTTCATTGCACCCAACAATTGCTCCACAGAAGTATACTTCGACTCGGTGTTCAAAATATGACACAATTCGTTTTGGGTCACCACAAGTCTGATCCTCAAAACCCCACCTTTTGTTTTACCGCATCTTTCTCTGTCGTCCGCGTCTCCTTCCAGTGTTCTGAACCTTACCGTCTTTGCCTTACCACCACCGATTGGCCGTACTGCTCCTAACGTCGATGACGTTGCCGATTTCGTCCCTTCCATCACTTCTGCACACCTTTGGGCCTCATCTTCTTCATCTTGTGCTAGAATTTTTTTGGTCATCAAGCAATTCCCCATTCTAGCACTGCAGAGATTGATGAAAGAAAAGAAAGTATACTCAGAGAGAGAGAGTAAATGGATGGTGATATATAGAGAGAAGGGTGGAGTAAAGCACATGAGTTGCCGGTTATTACGCCGAGTATCTGGATGAAGAACATGGGCGGAGGCACTAAGGGTCGAGGGGAAATCTATACATTTTTTGGTAACTATATATATATATATATATATATATATATATATATATATATATATATATATATATATATATATATATATATATATATATATATATATATATATATATTATTTATTTTTTTTTGATATTTTTAGTGAATTGTGGCCCACCCTTTTTGCAAAATAAAAATAAATAAAAAAATTAGACCATGCAAAACTGAATTGTATTATTTTTTATTTAATCGGACCTAATATTTTGTCTGATAAACAAATTTGATACCGTATTAATTTTAAAAACGTATACTTATCTTACATTTTTTATACGATAAACCTGTATTATGAAATTTTTTAATACCACAAAAAGAAGTGGTATTATAATCTAACTTAAACGTATTATTCTACACAATTACTATTATAATCCTAAAAGTGATAAATTCAAGTTGTCATCAATGTAACAAATACTGATTGAGGGTATTTTTGTTAATTCAACATTAATACGATGAAATAATTTTTTAATTAAACAATCAATTGGATTAAATAATTACTATCCAACACGTATATTGTTGTATTGTCAAATATTAGATAAAATTACGTATTATTCTAACATCATATTTAATTTTGTTTTTAATTTAATTGTATTATATTAGACTGTATTATTTTATTTAATCTATTTAATTTTAATACGGCAACCAAACAAGTCCATTTGATCTTGAGCTAGAGCCAAACAAATAAGACGAATGTCTTCGTAAATGGTGATGTTTTTAAAGAAGCAGAAGCAGCCGGGGGGAATCGACGGTGGCACAAGTCATCTCTTGCATGTGATGTGAGGCGTAAAATATGATGTCCCATTACGCAAAGGTTGTTGACAAATGAAGCCATTTGCCGCGTGAAAAACAGTTAAACGTAAGGAGCATCGTTCACATG
Source organism: Ilex paraguariensis (assembly GCA_963454935.2). Classification (NCBI taxonomy): domain Eukaryota; kingdom Viridiplantae; phylum Streptophyta; class Magnoliopsida; order Aquifoliales; family Aquifoliaceae; genus Ilex; species Ilex paraguariensis. The sequence continues at coordinate 2,241 of CAUOFW020007992.1, read as the reverse complement.
GTTTAGGTACGTACGTACGTACTTGGGTAGCTCAGATTACTTCTTTCTTACGAAATGTTGTAAGAGGCTTCTTCACATGTGAAGATGACCAATATTGATGCCAAACATTTAGGCCTGTTTGGTTTGTTTTTTTGAGTGGATTTTGGATTGAATTGTTTAAATTTGAGTTTGATTCAAAGTTGAGATTTAAAGATGAGATTCAATATTTAATATTGTCTATATCTATATTTGATATGTGCAAGAATATATGACTATAATAATAATATATTTATATATGAATAATTATTGTGCCCCATAATCAATTTGTATATATGAAGTATATATGATATATAAGGATATAAATGTTATTTGCATGTTAAACCCTTAAACCCACAAATAAAACCCACCCTCCTTGGGTTTCATGAAACCCAAGTATGTGGGTTTCATGACGGGACATGACTGGGCCGAGTTTGAAATCCTTTCCGTTCTTCATAGTTGTCAAACATGGGTTTAAGGGGATTTACTCCCCAACCCATGTTTCCAAACTCTCCCCCCCTAAACCCACATATCAAACAACCCCTTAGTATATTAGCTAATGCTCGTGTCTGAAGGCACGACGTAATAAAAAAAGTCGACCTAATAATACAAATATTCCGTTTAGGAGGCCCAATAAGTTTTTTGACCTAATAAATTCAAAACATTTCAACATAATTTTCTCTAAAAATAAGATCTTATGAAAACGGAAATCTATATTAACAATTTATATACTTTCTTATCGCACCCTAAAAGTTTCTATAAAAAAGTAAATCCTAAAAAAACCCTCATCTTAGTGAGGTGAAATTTATTAATAAAAATACTTCCAAAGAAACCGGGGGAAGTACAACCTTACCCTTATAATAGGGTTACAAATAGGAGATTTGCTCAAAACCAATTACAAAGAAAAATATAAAAAAAAAAGAAAGTGGAAAAAATACCTTGTCATCTAAAATTACACTGAGCATGCCTTCCCTATGCCCAAAAAATCGCTACCATTTAACACCTCCGCCTCCACCTCCACCTCATTTCTTTTTCTGTTTAAATAATCATGGTAGGATATCTATAAGTCTTCCGCCACCATACTTATCACCACCTTCACATACATGGTTTGTCTACACTGTCAAGAAGACATCCAAAAATGGTGGCCCTTGTGCTCACCACCATTTCGTTCGGAATACTACTTGAAAAGTCGTCAAAACAATGTCGAACCTTATTATTATAATGACATCAATCCACATTGCCGAAAATACCATTCAAAATGCTTCATATTTATAACTCATATGCCAGTGAAGGGATCGGAAGACTTGACAATCCTTGAATACATTGAAAAACCAACCCGAGTCATTAGTAGATAATTTGCTAGAAGATTGTACATAACCCAAGGAAAAAAATCAAGAAAATATGTGCAGTGCCAATGACTAATTATAGAAGATGTGGAATTCAATGCAATAGGTGAAATAGGGAAAGCAAGACCCACCTATAAACCAATAGAAACCACACAAAGGATACCAAGTGCTTAGTTATAACACCTTACTGCAGTAGTAACATAGCCAAGGATGTCAATTGCCGGTAAACCTTGAACAACTCCACTACAAAGTAAAACTATCGTACACCACTATCTTATCTTCAGTCCTGTTAGACCTACAAAAACCTAGAAGCCCTAATTTATCTTAGAACAACATTAATTAGAGACTATACAATTAATGACGCCCACACCCACACCCACACCCACAAAAACAATATTATTCGAGGTGGCAAACGCATAAAACTACATCTTTTAACGCACAATTCATCACACTCGAGATTTATGTTTGTGATAATTAATGATGGTCAAACGATAATATCTGTGTCTTTATTACTTTATACCTCTCGAGAAACAAATCAATGGTGTACTTGAAAGCCTTGAGATCATAAAGCAGCGGCATATTTATGAGAAGGCAAAAATTAGTTAAATAGTAAATTACTTTTCATTGTCAATGAAGTTGCTGTAAGTGAGATTATGTCTATCATTCCAAATTTCGGATTTAAGAATGCATGTTAAACCTGCAAATAAATCAAAAGGAGTACATGTAGACATTAATGAAGTTTTTCATTAAAAAAAGATAGAAATGAATGCAAAATATGTGAAACCACCTTATTTAGCCACATCAACCTAATACAATGAAATATGTGCAGTGCCAATGCCTAATTATAGAAAGATGTGGATTTCAAAATGGGGAACACAAG